>JAANDH010000049.1:1112790-1139854 GCA_011799765.1 Nymphaea thermarum
TATCAAACTAATTGAAAAAAGGGTAATTTGAAACAAGATCTAATGCGGTAGATAGATTTTTATGTCATAAACCCTGCAGTCAGCTGAAGCTAGTGATAAACAAGAGCTAGGTATCTTGACCAATTACAAAAGAGAATTTTTGTGGAGCAAGGTGCTGCGACAGTTGACATAGGACGGCTGATCATGGATCACGCCAATGCTACACATGATCATTTTGCTGACTTGAAAATGTATATGCATAGCTTGTAGGTTTGGTTGTCTTCATTTTTTGGGTGAAGGGTTGGGTCGATCCTTTGTACTTATCGTTAAGGTTCTTTCGGACCTTCCCTTGTATATAACCATTTTGTTGGAATATAGGTAGGTGGCCTAACCCCCAAGCAAGCTTTTTACTTTAACTATGGGTCTTCAAAATTTTAGGAAACTTTCATTTTTAAGCCTGATTTTTTTCTATAATTGCAAAAAGGATACCCTTTTTTTTGTATTTTTCTTAGGAAGTGTTTCGACTTTCATATACTAAGGGCTCGTTTGAATTGATGGAACTAAATACTCGAATAAAAAGTTGCGGGTATTTAGTACCAGGTTATTGAAATGTGAAAGTTTTGTTTTACATTTCGTATTACCTCATTTTGTTCAATGGAATGGAATTATAGTTCTAAGAAATTTCAGTTTCATGTTTGTTTGTTTATGCATGGAACTAAAGTACCAAAGGCAATCTTCGTGCCCCTCTTTGTGAACCATGTGCGTTTGGGTTTGGAAGTTTATTTCAGTAAGACAATTTATCATTCTTATCTTAATGAGCTGCTCAACCTTTTAATTATAGGTTGCTTATATTTATGTTTCCATCTTTATGGCTTCTGCTTTTGAACTGGTAGCCATTTCTTTCTTTTTTTTTTTTTAGTCTATATGCCATCCAATTTTTTTTGTACCTGGGGGACATCTTGTCCCCAAATTTTGTTATATATTCTAATTTTATCGGCTATATGCCATCCACTTTTTAAAGAGAGAAAGAGAGGGAGGTGGCAACTGCCATGACTCAACCTGAACGTATTCCCATTACCTCCCAAAAAGGACTCCTCTTGTTTCCTTGACAAGCCCCAACTAACAATCGGCAGCCAACTGATTTTGTGATCTCTTTAATTATACAATATAGGATTACTAATTCTTTTTTAACTATTCAAATTAGTTATTTTTTATTAATATTAAAATTAGTTAGGTAACTACATAAGCAATTTTTATGTCCTATATTACTAAGTTAGGGATGAAAACCCGACTGCTTAAGTGCAATGATTAGTATACTTTTCCTTTTTTGCGGTCTAAACTTACTTACTGCTATGGTCTCATGAATAAATTGATGAGAAACATAAACTAAGTTAATTATTTTTGAATTTAATCATGTATTGATAAAACATAAAATTGAATGGCTAATATAACATCCAAATTTTAACCATGGAAAAATCTTCATTGTTTGTAAAAGCAACTAAAAATAAAATATGTTTTATATCAAATTAGTTTTTATAAACATATTATGATGGTTTTATTTTAGCAAAAAATTAGAGGGTCTGGTTTTTATCCCTAACCTAGTGGCCTGTAATCTACCAATTTCCCCTATGTTTTATATTGGATCTATAAATTTGTGAAAGAACATTTTAGGTGCATTTAGAATGCACATATGTTAATTTCTCATTCTCCTTTTAAATTATGAAACAGTTGCAAGTTTTGACTATCTTATCAGTCGATTTAACAAAAAAAAAATCTAAGATTTATATTTACATGGGACTTACTAAGAGGGTGAAAGGAGACACGATGGAAAGGATCAACAAGGATGTGTTAGTGGGTCAGGTGATGATTAGCCCGATGGCGACGGCCCTAGTGGAATTGGACTCCGCCGATGGCCTCAGGGTCCTCTGTAGCTTGATCCTCGCCATTAAAATCCCCTTTGTCGATGAGATCCACCAAAGCGGGGGGCTCCCCAAGATCATAAAGGCCTTGGATTCTGAAGACCAGGGGTTGAAATCGGCTGCTTTGGATTATATTTTGGAGATTGGATACTTTGGCAGAAAGGAGGCAATCGAGGCCATGATGGAGGAGGATCTGGTGAGGAAGTTGGTGCTCTTGCAGAGGTCGAAATCTCACGGGCATGGTGAAGAGAAAAAAACTGGACAGTGCGAGTGGTGAAGAAATGTAGGATTTCTCCACTCCTTGTAGAAATGGGGGCGATGGAGGGTTCCCTTCTACGAAGGAGGAGGCGGAGGTGGTGGGGTGGTTGGAATGGCACCCATTTGATGGGTGTGTGGCCAAGTTTGCTATACAGTTGGAGGTGGGGTAGGGGCTGAGGCAGAGGGAGAATAGGGCCTTCAAGTTGGAGGTGCTGAGGAGGGTGAGAGAGGCGGTGGACTTTGACGCCGAGGCTGCTACCATTATTGCTGAGGTCTTGTGGGGAGCCTTAACCGTGAACCTTGGTGGTGGGGGTGAAGAAGGAGGTGTCCGGTCGCTGGCGGCCAGTTGGTGGTTCAGGTAAAAAAAAAACAAAAAAAAAAAATCAAGTCATTTTCTTTTAACTTTTTAGTTATAATATAGTTTGGATCTGGTTCCAACCCGAAACCAGATCCAAATGTACTGGACCGTACCTGCTTATCGGTACGGGTACTTCACTAAAAGTGGCGTATCACTATGACACAGTCTGCACATATACCAAAGGGAGTGGTTGTGTAATTGTAGCTTCATAATTGTCTAGATCTGTAAAAAGATTTTAAATATTAGAGGATTTGCCATCTGCATTTATTTTTTTCCGTTGAATTGAATCTTCGACATGAGCGGAGAAGGAGTCGTCTCTCATCTTGCTCTTTGTACCTGTCAAGTTCTTCTAGAGAAGCACTTTTTGTTTTCTTTAGACATGAATTATGGAAGTCAATGCTTTTGGGATTCAGAAGGTCTCTTGCAAAAGATGATTACAAATAGTGTGTTGCGTTTTTTAACATTCCATACCCTTTTTGTACAAAATGTAGACATGAATCTCGGTCATCAAAACAATAAAAACCTACCTATAGTGGCATTGCGATACAAAAATAAGATCTTCAAAGTCAATAACATCCTTTTAAGCTTATAAAACTAACTTTTGTGTTGATTTCCATAGTGTAAAACATAAAGATTAATAAAGTTTGAGTTAATAAGTGGTCGTTATGTATATATATGCTTTGTTGATACTTTTTTTATATTGATACAGACCTAGACCCATTTGTACAGGATCAATATTTTTACTGAATTGGTTTTTTGTTCAAGTTGCCAAACAAGAACACTATTCATCTAAATCCAAACAGTTCTAGTGATAGTAAAGGTGAGACTAGAAGAACGTAGGCAGACAAATTATGACTGTGCGTGTGTGTGTGAGAGAAAGATAGAGAGAATACTGAATTTAATGTATTAATGTACCCATTTTATTACATGATGATACATAGTGTCATAAGTAGAATTTGGTTAATGGGCACCAACATAGTTGAAAGTGCAAAACAACGATTGGTGCCTGGTGGTTTGCTTAGGCAGTTCGGATGGGCTCGGCAATGAAAGAGTAGACATGGTCTATGGACTAATGCTCCAAGACACCAACATCACTGAGAGACCCTCTCAATGTTGAGAGTCACATTCATGAAAGAACGAGACAAGGATGTATGTTGCTACTACTGCTGAGTCGGGAGCAGCTCCCTGTTCAGCCTCCTCCATGCATCTTTAGCAAGTCCCTTATGTGTTGCCGTGCTTGCTCTTCTGCTACCCTTGTCTTGTTCTGTTAACGATAAGGTTGAAAGACAACCGTTTTAAAGAGATTTAAGGAAAGAATCTCTGCAAAATCAATCAAAATTAATGATACAAAAAAAATATTTACACAAAAATCAGATTTTGTTTTTCATGTTTATCGTTGTCAAGATTATAATGTTAACGATAAGGTTGAAAGGCAACTCATCTAGAGAAATTCAAGGAAAAAATCCCAACAAGATCAATTAAAATTAATGATATAAAAGAAAAAAAAAAATCTTTCCACAAAAATCAGATTTAGTTTCCCTCATTTATCGTTGTCAATATTATAGAAACTTCAATTATTTAAGCTTGTTCTATGCATTGTGTAACCAAGGCTTATGGTGACCTTCCATGGTGAAAAACCTTGCACGTTTAGTGAAAAGAATATTTTCATTGTTGTTTTTTATTTATTTTTTTCTTTATTTTTTAACTTGGTATCAGAGCAGGATGCTTGACGAAAAAGAATGAAGCCCATAGGTAGCATGTAGATGACCAAATACATCGTTGCCTTCTTCACCAAAGCGAACACACGATTTTGTGAAGAAAATCTTGAGGAATCAAACTTAGGTTTTTTGAGTTACTGCCAAAACACGATCTACCTTTACAAAAAACTTCATGAAGCAAATTTGGGCTCACTGAATCACTGCCAAAGAAATGGCATGATCAACTTTTACAAAGTTCTGCAATAAACTTGGACTTTTTAATTCATCGTCTAGTTTGAGAGAGGATGTTAATGATAAAATTGAAAGACAACCGTTCTAGAGAAATTCAAGGAAAGAATCCAAGTAAAATCAATTTAAATTAATGATAAAAGAAAAATAAAATTTTTCCACAAAAATCAGATTTAGTTTTCCATGTTTATTGTTGCCAAGATTATAAGAATTTCAACTATTTAAGCTTGTTCTATGCATTGTGTAACTAAGGCTCATAGTGGCATTACATTGTGAAAAACTATGCACATTTTATGAAAAAAAAATTAAACCCACCTGTACAACCCACCATTTGAGACAACTGTTGGAAAATTGAATACATTGAATGCCAGAGACTTGCTATTCACAAGTCATCATTTGTGACCATACGTCCTGCTGATTTATAATCATGGATGATGAGTAGATCAATGATTATGAAAGGGTTAAGAAATAAAAACTGTAGTTTGGAAACCAAATGCCTCTTTATACAAGAACATAACAAGTACACTGCTGATTTCTTACAAACCGCAACTATCTAAATCATGGAAGATTATTCTCTATGAAATAAGAAAGTGAAACAGATATTGGCCCTAACTAGTATCTGACGAACCCTCTGACGTGACGTGATGTATTGTCGGTCATTATTCTGCAACAATTTGTAAAGCTGGAGTTTGCAGATGCTTTATGCATCAGTCAAGACATCCGATCAAGGCTAGGGAGACGTTGATTTGTTTTTCTCATGGGGTGCTTCTTTTCTGTAAATAGATCGTTCCTCCCTTTATGCCAGGAAGGTAATGCAATTTCCACCAAAAAAGGAAAAAAAATTATGTAATTATCATTCGTTCAAGTATAATGTGACGGGAATGGTAACAACTCTTGTGACTGTGAGATTTGGCCGTTCAAATAAAAGCTAGTTCTTTTGAGTCGGGCAGTAAAGACTGTAAGAAAAGGATGCTATATGTTATGAGTTTCATCAATTGGTGGTTGACTTTCCTCTTTAGCTGTCAGAAATAAAAAGAAGAGGAACACATGATCTGATTATTAAATTCGTTAAATTTGGAACTTGGCGTTACCCATCTGGANTCCAGATGGGTAACGCCAAGTTCCAAATTTAACGAATTTAATAATCAGATCATGTGTTCCTCTTCTTTTTATTTCTGACAGCTAAAGAGGAAAGTCAACCACCAATTGATGAAACTCATAACATATAGCATCCTTTTCTTACAGTCTTTACTGCCCGACTCAAAAGAACTAGCTTTTATTTGAACGGCCAAATCTCACAATCACAAGAGTTGTTACCATTCCCGTCACATTATACTTGAACGAATGATAATTACATAATTTTTTTTCCTTTTTTGGTGGAAATTGCATTACCTTCCTGGCATAAAGGGAGGAACGATCTATTTACAGAAAAGAAGCACCCCATGAGAAAAACAAATCAACGTCTCCCTAGCCTTGATCGGATGTTTTAAAGCATCTGCAAACTCCATTCAGCTTTACAAACTGTTGCAGAATAATGACCGACAATACATCACGTCAGAGAAAGATAAGGGTTTAGTTGATTAACAATAACCATATTTTAAGAGATTAAACATTATTAAAATTCTCTAACTACTATGCCCATAATTTGATTGTCAAATGTCTGAACATAACCATATTTTAAGATATTGGCCCTTGCTGAAATTCTCTAACCAGTATGCGCATAATTTGATTGTCAAAAATAATGCAACTGCTGTTGGCAGTGCTCGCGGGTCCCGAACGGAGCAAGGACCATAATTAATTAAATCAGATGCATCCAAATCTCACGACTTCTAATCCAAGTTATCTACTTGCTCATCATCTAGATCCTATATATATATATATATATATATATATATATATATATATATATATATCATTTTTTTCACTCATCTCTCTCTCTCTCAAACTATCAAATTTCTAGCCATGGACAACTTTTATGTATACTTTTTCTCTGTTTTTTCACTTTGCTATGTATGAAATTTTACTGTAGTGAGTGTTAGTATTGTACCACTTTAGACTCGTATCTTGGAATCTGAGGATTCCCTACGTTAGGGGGTTGACTATCCCTTTTCAAGCAACTGTGGCAAACAGCCAAACTCGACAGCTCACGAGATATTTGCTGAGTTTCCATTATAACTGAGTTCCTTCCATCTCTACCACGTATGTTCTTCTTCCTTTAGCATTTGGGTTTAGAAAGTTTCACAAATGCACTGCCTCTCCCCTTCCCCAACTCGCTCATTTTTTTAAGATGGATGGTTAGAGTTTTCCACCCATCTTCTCTTGAGAAAAGAGGAGAGCCAGGTAGCCTACCAGAGTCGGGAAATGGCACCGGCGGCCGCCATGGTGGAGGAGATAGAGAGGCAGGGAAGGGTCGGGGACAGAGAGGAGTGAAAAAAAAAAAAAAGGAAATATGGACAGCTTGAAGCCGTCCGATATTTAAATTTGACGGGTCCGAATTGCACCATTTCCGCATCTGTAAGCTTCTAATGCTTGCAAAGAATGTGCGCATGATTCATACTTTTGTGTATTTTCTAACGCAAGTTTTAACACTAAAAAAAATCATTTGCACGATAATAGAAGGTTTACTGCCAAAATCGACAAAATTAACTATATAATGGCAATAAAAAATTTAAATTAAAGAGAAAAGTTATCGTACAAACAAGAGTGCGTATAGAAGCCAAGAGAGAGGGAGAGAGAGGCATGTGCAGGGTTGAGTTTGTTTATAAGATTCAAAGCAAAAATGACCTGATCCTATAAAAATTCTTTGTCTTGAAAAAGTTTTAGGTACAACCTTAATGTGTTCATCATCATTAAGTCAATAAAATGTCTAAGTTAGAAAGGTGGCAACAAATTTTCGAACGGATTTTCAAAACATTTGTTTTCAAAATTTTCAAGTAAAAGAAATCTTTGAAGCATCAGGAATTTTACAGAATTCACAAGTTTTTAACCTTCAAGCCAATATTTCAAGAAGTTCTGCATTTGCAATCTTTATGAAAATATGAATACATATACAAGCACCTCAAGAATTTTGCAGGCACCCATGAACATTGTAGATAGGGGCATAGTGCCTATAGAAATCGATATAAACCTAAGATGCATATTACGCATACAGATGCAGAACATGGCACAAACATCTGGACAGCATCCAGGGTTTTGCTAAACTTGGATCCTTATATATAATACATGTATTTATTCTGCTCTTTTCTTTTGCTGCTTCTAGTCTTAAGCTGTTAAACAATTCTGACTCATCATAAAACTTAAAATGTTTCTGCGGCTAATGGAGATTTTTGAAGGATAAAAACAATGCAGATAGTGATAAGATTGAGGTCACAAAGAGCAATAGATAAATCTAGCAACATAGCATTGGACATGTCAAAAATATGTTTGACTGTTCATCAAGTATGAAAAAATTTCTCTAAATCATCCTTGGTAACAAAATGTGCAAGATCTGCCTGATTTGAAGAGGCCGTCTTCTCCTTGATAGGTTTGCCGACAAGTTCCCAACACTTATCACGAACATGACCAGTTTTCTTGTAAAATGAGCATCTCAACTTGCTTCGATTTCTAGTATTTGCATTCATCTGGGTTCTATGCTCCATCTTAAGCGTGGGTTTCTCAGGTCGAGTGAAGTACGCCATTCCTTCATGACTACCTTCGTTAGTAAGACGCACCATTCGTTCATGATTATGCGGATAAGTAGACACGACCATCTCTATATTTCTGGGTAGGTGAGATGAGGTTTCTTATGGGTGATTCAAGTCAGAGTTTGATCAGCATGCACAGCTTTGACAGAGGGGCTTCTATATAGATAAGAAATCAAATATCCATGGTTTACTCGATTGAGACCAAATGTCGATGGGACAGCCATGCCCAAAAGATGAAGAGGTCAAGATCCGTGTGGTTAGGCAGTCGATAAGTAGACATTCATGCACACGAGGCAAACCATATTTAATAATATGCGGATCTCATTTTTATTTAAGATTTTTAAGCCTTCCTAAATTGAGATAATATATATATATATATATATATATAAAAGGAAGGATACATAAAGGGTCAATGATGCCTTAGATGACGGCTAAATATAAGGTGCGGAGGAGAGAGAGAGAGATGTTTTGAGACGATTTGATCGGTTAGTTTTGATTTGGATCGAAAATACGAGATTCTTACGATCTGATAACGAAAATACTTGATGCTTTACAGATGGTGAAGAGTAATTGAATGATGCTTTACAGTTGGTGATTATGCTACAATATCACAACTCACAAAAGGATTTCGGGCTTTCAATCTCATGCATGGAATTTGCTTATTTTGAACTTTTATAATTTTGTCAGACTGTTAACTAGAATACATGGTATAGATCGAGCTTATTCAGTGGAAGACTATAATCATCTATCACTAGCTAATCATGTGAAATGATCTCAAGATAATGGAAAGCCCAATAAGCAGCTGCTAATAGTGCTAATACTCATCGTGTTACAAAATATTTTGTTTAACTTTTACTATAATGAAATCTCCTGCAAGATGTCATAAAATTCTCTCGTTATGCTCTGAAAAATGTACAGCCCGATTATCATACAAATCAAGCTAACTAAAGACCAAGGGGCTATCCTGTGCTAATTAAAGCCGACCGGGTATACCAAAAAGACGATATACCGACTCATTGAAGATACAACCACCATGTCAACAGAAACTTAGAAGGCCCTTTCCTCATTCTGAATCTGACCCTTCAGGCTCGCCGTCCATATACATCTCCACTGGTTCCCTGTTCTCCCATTCTTGTGTCTCCTCTTTTCTTATCCTTTCCTCCTCCTCCCTTGCCCGTTCTTCTGCCTTGGCTTTTGCAATCTCCAATCTGGCACTTACAGACTCCCACGAAACAAGCTGCTCCATGAACACTGAAACATATTCTGGACGCTTGTACTGCTTTGACAAATGCAGACCAATGAATGCAATGTTTGTTTATGGAAAGAAACTGGAAAAGTCATGGGCATAGTTCAATGAACCAACCTCATAGTCAAGGTAGTAAGCATGCTGAATCAAAGAGAGGAACCAAAAAATGAGTTATCAGCAGTTACAATGGAAACTTGGAAATCGTTAACAGGAAAAGTGTTCAAGTCACAAAGACCATTAAGAACATGGAAGGGATGCACAAGTTACCTCCCATACATCAATAGTCAGCAATGGCTGCAAGAAATTTAGCACTTGCATCAGAAGCGAATGATAATCTAGAAGAAGCAATGCATAAAACCCAACATATTTAAAAACACAAAGGTGTTAGTGGGTGAATGACACCGCACCATTCTTGCTCAATGGTGTATCAGGTCTGGGTGAGCAGGAGAGAACTCCATAGCCCAGTGAGAGGCTGAAGCCCCCTTCCTTCCTCCTGCCCCCAAGGTCTAGGGCAGCTTCAGGACCTAGATGGATCCATAATACACCTGTCACCTAGAGTGTCCGCTCACCACCATTTGCACTCAAATTTAACACCCGCAGGAATCAAACTGCCGACGGGGCTCTCACTCACACAACTGGATGACCAGCTATGCTAAGCCCCTTGGGGCTCAATGGTGTATAGTTAGTCAATCTAAGACTCTAGAGGGAGGAACTAAGCATCAACGTTTCTATTTAACCAAATAACTGCTCAGATTACACATCTTCAAAGAAAGGATGTAAAATAAGCTCAGAGTACCGAGTAATCCCAAACAAGAGGGTTCACTGCATTGGGACTTTTGGAAATCACTAGCTTGTTATCTTTCTCTGTAGGAAGAGGATTCACTGCATTCCCCACTGCAAGTCTGTTTGCCTTATCTGGAAGAAGAAGGAAGATACTGGCATTAAGCTATCCTAGAGGTAGTAAATCCTCTGCAACTCTGTCAACAATAATACAAGATACGCATAGAACGGCAACAATATCTGGTACTTACAGGACAGCCAAGCCCAACCAGATCCAAACTGTGTAGTTGCTGCGGCCTTAAATTCTCGCACAAATGCATCGAATGAGCCAAAATCTCTTTCAATCAATTCCAGAAGAATCCCAGTAGGAACTCCTCCTCCAGGCTTCATAGATTCCCAGAAGAAATTGTGGTTCCATGCCTTCATACATTGGAAAGACTTTGTCATACAAGTATGAGTTCAGCAAAAAGCAGGTTCCCGTCTGGAGACCTTGGTTTTCTCATGATAGTAAATTTGTACAATCAGGAGCTTGATCTATCCTGGTTCTTAACTTTGCAATATATTAGAATAGCAGATATAGAGTAAACAAAATGGATAGACCTACAAGAACCTAAAGAATCACATTTTGGAAACACGGTATAAGTCCATTTTGATCCATATCTTATTGTCACTTGCCAACCGTATCCTGTGTAGGCAGGACATGGCACCAAAAGTAACATCCTACTTGATGAACAGTCAAAACATATTTTTGACATGTCCAATGCTATGTTGCTAGATTTATCTATTGGTCTTTGTGACCTCAATTCTTATTATTATCTGCATTGTTTTTATCCTTCAAAAATCTCCATTAACCACATAAACATTTTAACTTTTATTATAAGTCAGACTTGTTTAACAGCTTAAGACTAAAAGCAGCAAAAGAAAAGAGCAGAATAAATACATGTATTATATATAAGGATCCAACTTTAGCAAAACCCTGGATGCTGTCCAAATGTTTGTGACCTGTTCTGCATCTGTACCCGTAATCTGCATCCTAGGTTCCGGTAAGCAGATGCTTCTTCTGCTAAACCAGATTGCTTAAATGCTCACTGACCATCAGCTGTGAATATCAACATTCACCATCATGAGAGAAGCATTTTTCCATATATGTTGCACCACTTGCCTTGGCAATGGATGCTAGCAGACAGAGCACATGCTAGAGCATCTTAACAATGTACTTAGGCAGAACCAGCCTCTGTTCGAAATGGAGGAAGGAAGCAATCTTCACATACACAATGCTCACCAGCCATCACAGACTTAGTCATGCATTAAAATGAAGCACTATAATTAGTTGATGGATTTTCAATCTACATTAGGGGCCATTCCACAAGTGTCATAACAATTATAAACGTGCGCCATGATAATTACACTGAACTGGTTACTAGACTAAATAAACAAACACACAACAAGTAGTAATCCTCCCATCACATCACAAAATTTTGACCAGCTTAATCCATCAAACCGACTAGTCATACCAAATTATCATATCTAAAATATATAAAAGCTATAAAAGACACAAAATACTGGGTCTATGCACCTGTGCAGAATTATTAAACGGAGGAAGAGGATCCCCTTTGTTGTATGTGGTGACGATGATTTCTTCTAGTGACATTCCGTCCAGCTCAGTTCCTGCAATCTGCTTGTTTAGATTGTCCACATATGCTCTATGATGCTTTCCCCAGTGATACTCTAATGTTTGACGGCTCATATGTGGCTCCAAGGCATCCTATTAAACAAAAATAAATACATAAAATTAATTCTAAAGAAGTAGTACTCCTTGCTTCTTGCCCAAAAAAAGAAATAGCGAAGCCAATGCAATGGGCATACCAGTGAATATGGAGGTGGCTTCAAGTCGAGCTGAGCATGAACAAAAGCATGCCTCTTCCTTGAATAATTCTTCTGAAACCAATTAATCATTTAAAGAATAAGAAACCAGGCAAGTGAAAAGGCAAAAAATAATTCCTCGCATAGCCATATCGCCGGACGAGATGACTCCTCATCTAGCAACTGCATGAGATAGGTTCCATTTATCAAATTTCTCATGTGATGCAGATAATGGCTGCATATTTCTTGAAAATATGAGTATATCAGTAGTACCCAAGGTCATGCTTCGGTCACGCACGTGTATGAATGCCATCATACTCTGCATGGGAGTATCACAGGAGCGCGGTTCTCTCGCGCCTAATATCAAACAAGTAAACCACATGTAGCACGAGACACGTTGACATGCAATAAGAACAAAGAAAAGCAACAATTTTCGTATAAATGTCAACTAAACAGAAAATGTGCAACTACATTGGTGGAACATTAGGTAGGCAACTCATAGAAACCTTGCTGTATCCGAAATAGGCAGAGCAACATATAAAAACCTTGCCATCTCCAAAATACACAGAACAAAACCATGAAAATATATCAATCAAATTGTTAACTTCCAATGAAAAGGAAGCGGAAGAAAGAAAAACCATGAACCCATCGAATTCCCGTCTCTCATATAAACAAAGAAACATCATATAGTTCACTTATTATGTGTACACAGTGCCATGGGTGCAACATCTCAGAAAGGACGGTGCGAGAGTACGAGGAACAAACAAAGAATACCAAAATCACCCCCACAAAAGAGAAGGTAAAGCCAAAAAATGGACCTTTGGTGCTCCCCATTTCAGTTGATGAGCTAATGGCGACCTTCTCAGACCTTTGGCAGCAAAACAAATACAGTGGTAGTGAGCATTCCTCCTTTGTAAGTCACAACCAAGTGACAAAAGTGAAACGGGAGACTCCATTTACCTGAGCAAGACACAGGAAGTGCTTGAGAAGGGAGAGCTGATGGTGTCACACAGTCCATTCTGAAGTGCTCTATCCACGTTCCAACTGAATCTAGCGCCAAGGGGGAACACGAACACCGCTACAAAGTCGCTGGCATCATTTCCAATGGGGAGCGGCAATAAAGGGCATCGAAGTCATTCAGAAACCCCTAAAATACAAATACGGATTTTCTTTAAAAAAAAACATTTCCTTTTTGGTACTAAAAATAATTTGTTCAAATAGCACCGGGGTTGTCACCAAAACATTGGATTAAAGTGCACAGACAGCCACCTGAATAATGAATAATGTGTCATTTGGCAGCGGCCTCCACTTCCTTGAGCTTACAATTAAAATGTCTTCTGGGACCCAAACAGTGGCAACAGTTCATTTGAGCAACTCCAATGATTCATGCTTGTTATGGGCGGAAACCTAAATTATGAATCTAACTTGGTCAATCTTGGTTGAATCCATTCAAGTAAAAATTTATGTAAATTGGTTGGTCTTATATCAAAGTAATTGAAAAAAGGGTAATTTGAAACAAGATCTAATGCGGTAGATAGATTTTTATGTCCTAAACCCTGCAGTCAGCTAAAGCTAGTGTTAAACAAGAGCAAATGCAGGAAAATAAAGACTGAAAATAAATCAATTGGAAATTATGATAACACAACAGGAAATAAAATAAATAAAGAATGGATTTCCATGTCTTTCCCAACCGAATCCCATTTTCACATTTCAGACGGATAGTGCTTTGATGGTCACGAGGATGAAGCCAGAAATTTCTAGCTGAAGGGCACAAGTAATAAATTTTAAATGTTTAAGGGATATCCACATGTAAACTAAAAAATTGCCTCGAAAGATCGACATAAAAATAAGTATTTTTTTATGGGTCTGTGTGGGTACTCGCCCATATGTTGCCCACACTTGCCTTCACCCCAAGGTGATCGCTGCAGTCGTTTAGGCAGCAACATAGTAAAACTGTTCCATCTCACACATGTGCAAGGCTTGGAACTTGTTCATTATGCGCCAATACTCATCTAGTTGTTGTCCATGTTCATTCAACTGTGCTTATCCGTCTTTTATGAGTGTTCATCAAGCCTTTGATTAATTTCATCCCTCTTCTGTACAAAATTTTGGAAATGCACGTATAAAAAATCGTCGGCAAGTGTTTCATCCTCCTTTAGACATGCCATCACGAGTAACGGATCTTTGAGCCTAATTCTGGTGTCAATTGATGCACTAATGCACAACTATTAAGCTAGAGAAACTAATAAATCACTCTAAAGAAGATAAAAATAATTGAAAACCAACCTACATAAGCATGAAACGTTAAAGAGAAACAATTTGGATTTTCATATCACCACCTAAACTCACAAAATGAGTCCCGCATTCCTTTAAATAGAGACAAACGGATGAAACTCAGATTTGGATCAATTTGAACAAGATTTGAATATCTCTAGATTCAACATGTGATCAGGATTTCAAGTACAAATAAAGGTCCAAAACATGTCAAAATGACAAAAACAACTCCAAACCACCACTCCTAGCACAAAATTTTTCTTATTAGCCATTTTCCAGTCATATATATGTGGGACTTGGATCCACTCCTATTTAAACAATAAATGAGCGTAATTGAAACTCTCAAGTTTGATTCCTAGAAGGTGCGAGTCTGATTTAGTTTATAGAGTTCATTTATACAATTTGGGAACAAGCATATGTGTATGCGTATATATTTTTGAGTGGAGAACAAATTTCAAATTTAAGCAAGTCACCCAACAACTCGAGCTGAACCATTTTTACACTTGATTCGCCAGCTTAATTGAGGTATGGCTGGTGGATCCTTCACGATAATGACCGATATGGGACTTGTATAGACCAAATCGACCAACAAGGACCCGATACTGCGCATCAGACTATCTATAAACAAAACTAAGAAATTGTTTTAATATTTTTTATATTCTTGATTACAGCCTGAATCTTGGTCTCTCTGGTTTAAATTCCAAGGTTCAAATTCCATGATCGAGCATTACCTTTCTCCGCAGTGGTGTAGCCACATGGTGGTGACTGGTAGTTACCCACACCAGTCTCTTAAAAATTATTTATTTTTAAATAGGAATCTTAAATATTTATTCTTATATATATATATATATATATATATATATATATATATATATATATATATATATATAAGCACCCCCACTAGATTTGAGTATTTTTAAACAAGTGGTTCTACTACGGCTTCTCGGCTGCAATTGGATCAAAATGTAGGCAAGTCTGATAAGAATATGGCAATACGATTTTTTGTCGAATTGATGTTTTCTTCTAAATACACAAATAAAAACATGGACTCCAATATGATATGACCTTTGATATTACTCCATTAATGGTCGGGGTTTGATCTCCTTTTACTAGTTGAGAAATAAAACAAGAGTCGTATCGGCTGGTAGGCCGTGATGAGACAGCCGAACAACTCAACTTTGGCTTAAAACATTTTTGTGAGTCATTCGCAAACATGAGATGGCTTATTGAAGTTCAGTTTTACATTATTTTATCTTTTCACTAAACATATCGTGTAGTATGATACAATATCTTGTGGAATTATATACCTTAAAGCTGGGGGTGTGTGATGGGCTCGTTTCCGAGTTGATGGAAGATGAAGCCCGAACAAACCCAACAGCTGAGTCGCTCGTCCATTTAAAACATAACAGGGTTGAATTTTGATGCCATTCACGGCTGCTAGCTCTTTCATGTGAGCTACCAACCAATCTCCTTCTACCAAATCAATTACTGATGTTTGTTCAGGATTCAATGCAAACGATTCAGATCCAAAACGGCCTAATCAAATGGTAGGAAAAAAAACAAACCAAATTTGACAGATTAAACCCGACCTACCCATTTTACTTTCTGCCTTACATGATCCTCACTTGGCAGTAAGATCGAGTTTTGCTCCTGTTCTCCTTTCTGGCTAGTTGCCACCGTGACGATACGCCATTAAAACAAAAACGTGTAGCAGCAGCATTAATGGCCGTCTAGCTCTCTTCTCTTATGCCAATTCCTGTGTGCAGTCACTGAGTTCTTTACCCGAGGAAACGAGGGGACAGACCACTCGTTTATAGAGGTCCGACCGCTGTTTGGTCCGGACCTGATCTCGTTCTTACCTTTACTCAACTCAGTCCGGGACCTCCTGCAGCCCTGACGAGCAGGCGATCCGACTCATCTGCGATTGTTAAGAACCTTAAAGGGTGTCTTAATCCCGCAACGCTTTCAGACGGTCTGGACCAGACGACCATTCCAGGGGCGTGAATTTCCATCTGATTTTCCACCTACCACATGGGTCAGTCTTCGGATGGTGGTAGTACAAGGTACTTGCAAGCGGCAGTACACGTTACTACACAGCTCAAAACCCCAAGCGGCCCATCGCTAGGAAGTGCGGAGAGAGCGAGGGAGTGAGTGAAGCTGTGAGAGCCATGGCGTACTCAGGTGATGCAGCCAAAGAACAGGTTCGGCCACCGACTTTCCTTCCTTCCTTTTCCTTTTTTCTTTCGTTAAAATCTTGGATGACAGTTCGGGATTTTTTTTTTCTTATCAAAAAATATCTGGATGCACAAGCTTATCCAGAAAAGTAGATTTTCTTAGGCAGTTAGAGTGGTGTCTCTACCATGTATGATCTTTCTTGCCAGTGCTGTCGCCCACTCTCCCTCTCTCTCTCTCTCCAACAAGTGATCCATCTGCCTGGCTCGATCTCCGGGACTTTAAGAACCTTCTGTACAAGAAATTCTGTATATAGATGTGTTCCTGTTAGCATAAAAGTGGAGGACTTGATCCCTTTGAGTACTTGAGCTAGAACATCCTTACCTTGAACAATAAAGTAACAAAGAACAAGAGTAGAGAGAAGTGGTTTTCATGAAAAATGGTGAATTAGTTTGAAGTTTAAACATTAAAAATTGTTTTCGTGAAAAGTAATTGAAGGGTGTTGAAGATCATTAAAACAGCAATAGGTTAATACGCCATAACGCCTGCATCTTACCAATCCCTGAAATGGGTTCTGGGGTGAGTAAAGTTGGAGGGCAGGCCGCTTTGTATGCCTGTTAGAGTCAGGGATATGGTTATGGACGAAATCAAAGTAAGGGAAAACCCAGCGATTACTCATCAGATCTAATTATATGCATATATTATCCAAAATAAATGTTCTTCCCTCCCGGCCTGGTTTGATTTTACGCACCATCAAAGTGTCTTTCTTTGCAACAAGGTCCCTGAGAGCCTCCGAGGTATAAGTACGGTTATGTAATTATCTACCATGATTAGTTTGAGGGAACTCTAACTCTCTAATCATATCAGCATCTGATTGTCGTCAATAAATTGTTGAAAAATCCAACAAGGTAGAGATGTTTCTGTCAACAGCCTCGAAGGCAAGGTTCATTTCAGAAAAATGGAAAACCTTCAGTTTATTTCAGGTTCATTGGCTTGACGCTATTTGGTCTTATTTTACAGGGTAAGTTTGAGTTAAGGCCACCTCCATATCCATTGGTATGTCTCGACTTCCCCCTTTTTTTCCTCTTCTTTTTTTGGATGATTTCTTCTGAGGATACTGTGCTGCCTGGTGTTTGATACAGGACGCGTTGGCGCCTTATATGAGCCTCAATACACTTGAGTTCCATTGGGGAAAGCATCACAGAGCCTATGTGGACAATCTAAATAAGCAAGTTTTGGGTACTGAACTGGGTGGATTGTCACTAGAAAATGTTATTGTGAAAACATACAATAACGGAGATCTTCATCCTGCATTCAATAATGCTGCCCAGGTGCTCTCCTCTGTCTTGTCATATTCCTTTTGGCAAATGCGTGAAATTCGCTTCTTAAGTTAAATCTCTGAAGTTGCTAGAAGTTGGGAGTTTTACAGTAAGAGTGGTCTCTTTGTTCGTGGAAAGAAGGGGTTAAATGCTCGAACTTGGTTGAAATAGGCAACTTGAATTGATCTTGATGTATAATTCCACTGTTGGGCAATTCCTTTGCAAAGAATTTTCTTTTGTCTAGATCGCTGTCTGGTATTTCCTGTGTTGTATCATGCGTCTTCAGGTTCTGGTATGAACCCCACAGCGCATCGTAAATGGTTATTTTGATTGAGCACAAAATATGTGATGTTTATTTTGTCACTGAGAAGCCTTCTGATTAGATTCCCTCGATGGAATTAGACAGCTAGGATTGTTCCAAGACTACGGAAGTCCAATTCTGAACATTTAAGGATTTTTGCCTTTTGCAGGTATGGAACCATGATTTCTTCTGGGACTCTATGAAGCCAGGAGGAGGAGGGCGGCCTGAAGGCCATCTTTTAAAACTTATTGAAAGAGATTTTGGATCTTATGATGCGTTTGAGAAGGAATTCAGAACTGCTGCAATTAGCCAGTTTGGTTCTGGTTGGGCATGGCTTATATGTAAGGATCCTTCCTTCGTAACAAATTATTGAGTGCATCATCCTTTTACAGATTCAACAGTGACTTGACTAAGTATGTTTTAGATGATTTTCAGATAAAGCTGATGCCGGTGAGGTGAAAGGAGCGGATCCTGTGCCTTTGGAAAAGGATTACAAGCTTTCAATTGTGAAGACACCAAATGCTGTGAACCCCTTAGTGTGGGACTACTCGGTACGGACCTTTCTGTTGTCTGTTCATTTAAGATGCATATGATAATATCCGAGTCCCAAACAGAAACCTGATTCAGAAGATTTTCAATGGAATCCTCGCTCAGAAGTGGTGTGTAATAAAAAAATTAATGGAAAGTGTGATTTCTTAAACTATGGAATCAAAATTCTTGGAGTAATCATGTCTGCTGATCAATGGAAAGTGTGATTTCTTAAACTATGGACCAAGTCATGTTAGAGGCCGTACCAAAGTATTGACATTAACACAAACTGAATGTCCTTGCTCTTTATACGTTAGATGCTTTAGGCTTTGATTTCACAAGCATAGAGTCCAGTCTTGATTTTCAGTCTGTTCCTCCTCCGCTATTGTATGCTGACAAACTTTTCAACTTCTTGCAGACATTGCTGACTGTTGATGTCTGGGAGGTAACTTATTGTGTCATCTTCGTTCTCTGAACTACATTTTGCTTGTTGAATCTAGTAGCCCATTAATTTGCAGTTGTTTTGGTGAATGTTTATTGTTAAACTTTTCTGCTTATTGGTTACTGATGTTTCAATTTGATTCACCATTGCAGCATGCCTACTACCTCGATTACCAGGTTGGCCTCAAATTGCAGTACTTGATTCTACTTCGTTCTTGTCTATAGATTCAATCACTAATGACCATGAATGTCATGTGTTTATGAATGCAGAACCGACGGCCCGACTATGTATCGGTCTTCCTGGAGAAGCTTATTTCATGGGATGCAGTGAGTGCTCGATTGGAAGTTGCAGAGGCGAAAGCAGCGGAAAAGGCAAAAGGAAAGCTGTGAATCTTGAAGCTCGAGAGACTAAATAAGAGGAACCCACCTTGTCAGTTGTTGAGGGTGGAAGTACTGTTAGTTTTTAGTAGTATGTTCTCTTTTTTCAGAAGAATGGGTGCTGCAATTTTCCGTTGGTTCGGTTACTTCGGTGTTTTAGATGCTTATAGATCCGATCTTAAGCCTGCTATGACTTGTTTTAGATCATCTGGCGTTGTCATTTCACGTTTCAAAAGCAAATAAAAAGTCAAGCAGACCAAATTTGAACCGGATATGAAGCAGTAGATAACTAAAAATTCTGATGGATCTCAAAATGCATAATGCGTCCATGTACACATAATCCAGACTATTCATGATTAACTTGTACAGGGCGTGATTCGGCAAACGGGCTATTTTTAATCCAATCCAATTTAGCTTGTAGCAATGAATTGTTAAAAATATTAATATATTGAAGGAATCTATGCTTCAAGTTGTCGTTGGATTTACTGGATTATTACTTAGCAGATGTAAAAACTAACATTGTTGAAAAGAATTCCGGTGCATAGATTTCATGGGGTGTTTCGCGTCCTGTCTTCTGCAATCTTCGTATCTCATCATCTTGGGCATCTGTTGAACTAACGCACGGCGAGAATTTGTTTTCAAGTAAAGGCTCGGATTAGTGCATACTGTGGTGAGCCTGAAGGTTCAAACCGTGAGTGGGTGTCACATCTGCGTTTAACAGCAAGAGTTGGCATGTGTTTCCATGTATGTTTGGTGATTAAGACTTCCCTCGCTCGCCATGTAACCTGATCTGCACGTTCTCGGCTGGTCAGCCATGAGAGCCGCTCACAGAGTATCTGAACCTTGAAAATAGCTTTCGTGCTTATTTGGAACAAGCTCCATAAGGCGCTTGTTACTGTAATTGGCCCTTGAGAGAAACTCGAAGCTCAGATGAAGAGATAAGGGAGCGCATGTGATGCAAGAAAAAAATCAAGAAGCAGACTAAAGTGACGGGTTACTTTTAGTGGGTTGAATAATATTTAAGATAAGGAGCTCATTTGCTCTCAATCTGCTCTAGAGGTCTGTTTTTCTGCAAGAGCCTCGTGGTCCTGACGTTATAGGAGATATGAACCACTGAACAGAGACTCAAGGCGATGGCATGACGGGAGCACGCTGCCCCTGCTTGAGAAATGTCTGGAGGGAAGAAGCAGCCCATGAGGAGCAGCTGAAGCAGTTAGTTGCAGACACCCCCTTGAAGTTCAGTAGCATCTCCATTGTATGCGATAGAGGTGGGATAGATCATATTCTGCAGTCTGTTCCCTGTGCATTATTTGTCAATGAAAAGATCATAAATACTAACTGAGCATATGATCGCTGAATGTTCTTTAGGTAATGCTCAGTTTTTGCCTTTGGATCCCATTAATATGAATGTATTGCTACATTAGTCTCTAAACCACTTTGTTCACTTAGAGCTCTTCAAGAACCTGACTAATTTCCCAAGAGCTTGTATAACTTTGGCTCGGTTACATGTCAAGCTGCCACAATGTATGAGCCAAACACATACAGCCATGGCATAAATTTGGGACTATGATGTGCTTGAGGAGCGTTTTACAGATTTTTTTTTTTTAATATCTCGACTTAAAAAGGTTTAATTTCAAGCAGATATTGTACAAGAGGTGTCAATTTTTTGTGAAGATTAATGCCATGTATAAAAGGCGAAGCCTGAAATCTCAAAGAGGTCGGAAATGTTTCGTAGCGTTGATGCCATGGGAGTCTGGGACAGGCGATGCGAGGGTCGAGGGCTCATTATTGGATATGGAACCGAACCCTGATCCACATAGAAACAACTAGAAGGTCCGTGGGAGCAGGAATGGATGATAAAACCCTGCTTGCCCCCCCGTCTTCTTTCTCTATATTCCTGTTCCTGGCAGCCACGGTTCCACTCTCACTCCCCCCTTCTCTGCCAATTAACAGGGCTGTTTTAGGCAAGAGGATATTAGGAGAAAAAGAGTTGCATAGGGAGGAAATGGCGGCAGCTGCTGGGTTCCTGGCTACATCGTCCTCCTCTGCACCCAGAACCACGTTTGTCTCACCAAATCCAGTCCCCCACAAAAACCTGAACGGTTCTCTCTCTCTCTCTCTCCCTGTGTGTGTTCTGTTCTTCAATTTCTAACATTCTTTTCGGATTTCTGATAGGTGGGATTCTCACGTTTTCAAGAAGAAGCCAGACTTTCCCCAGAATAAACGCAATTGCCACGAAATGGGACCCCGCAAAGGTCTCTCTCTCTCTCTCTCTCTCTCTCTCTCTCTTTCTCTCTCTCTCTCTCTTTTGCGTGTTGAAATTTTGTGGTGTTCAAATGTGCAGGTTGTACCTCAAGCGGATAGGGTTCTAGTTCGCCTGGAGCAGTTGCCTGAAGTACGTATGCTTGCGACTCTCTTTGCTCTTGCGGGTTTCCTTTTTTTCCAAATTCATTTCTCTTGCCATTTTCATTTTTATGGGTTTCTGTTAGAACATATATTGCCGGGGATGTTTTAAGTTGAATGTACTCCACCACGATGTGGGAATTGGTCTCGTCTAAGCATTTTAGTCGTATTAGCTTTTCATTGTTCTACATTCTTGTTTTCTTTCCATTTATTAGAAATGGAGCTCAAGACTGCTTCTTGTTGTGGGAATTTTTTACTTTGTTCAACTGCAATTTTAGGAAATTCCGTACACATTTGGATATTTCTGTTTGATTCTGAATGTAAAGGTTGTCGCTCCGAGTTTCCTAATGTGCGTGCTGTCAATGTGCCCTTTGGGATGCCAGATACTGGATTTGGGGTTTTTTAACTTGTAATTCACATGGCTTGCCCTTTATGAGTCTATACAACAATCAGCTATTCACTAAGAAAATTTATCATTTTCTCCGAGACATTTCACTCAGTGGATGACTGCATATCTGCATGTGTTTGTTCTTCATTTGAAATAGTTAATCATGAAAAAAAAATGCTCGCGACGAGCTATATGTATGCAGAAAGATCATCAAATCTGCATGAAATTTTCTCTGATGAATCTGCAGCAACTAGTGGAAATTTGAAGATGATTCTATTGTCAGCAATAATAGTATTCTTATAGTTATTTGTTCCCTATACGGGAGGCATTTTTTTTCTATGCTTGGCTCACCCAAAAAAAAAAAGGTTGTGGTTGTGAGGAGAAAGCATGGAGGTAAAACCAAAGTGAATATTGTTAGCCTTTATCACCTAGCTATCATACATCCTTTCTTAAAGTTTGATAATAAGAAGTTGCATGCTCATAAATTTTGTCAACGGCTTGTACATTTTGACGAGTTTCAGCCATCCAATTTTCTGCGTAGTTGACCATCGTTTAGATTAGTTTTCTCTACTGTTGACCAAATTAGTGCTATGATGCAGAAATCTTCTGGTGGAGTGTTGTTGCCAAAATCAGCTGTCAAATTTGAACGGTATCTTATGGGCGAGGTGAGCCTTGGAAAAAGTGTCAATTTTTGTTGGAAAAAAGTGTGAAAAGTCTATTCCATGTTTCATTTTTGTTTGCATGAACAGGTTCTGTCTGTTGGAGTGGACGTCAATAATGTTGCAGCTGGCAAGAAGGTGAGCTAGCTATTGATAAATGTCACCGGAGTTGTTGAAGCACTTTGAATGCTGCTTACAGTTGATGCACAGAACTGTATCGACTTGTATGAGCTCTTGTTTTCTATTCTAAGTAGTTATACCTGCCCGCCTTACCTATGCCTGCATGTGATATTTCATCTCATGATTTAGTACACATTGCAAGCATTCAACACATATTTATGTTATTAATTGGTAGTCGATTATACATCTCCAATATGCTTTGGATTGTAATAACCATCTGCAGCTCCATAATTTGCTCGTCTTGTAACATTGTGTACTATACGTGTCAATATGTGTGTGTGATTCTCTCCCCATACCATGTGCATGTGAATGTGGTATAGCAATCACTGCGTAACTGCAAGTAGATGTTGAAGTTATATGGAATCTTGTGTTAGTATATGATTGTTAGTGAGAAATATGGGTCATCCATATGAGTCAGATCTTTAACCAATTTTTCTTTTATTTGCAGGTTCTTTTCTCGGACATTAATGCATATGAGGTGAGTTTGTCAGTGCTTGAACTTCTATTACCTGACTTATGGACTGGCTTTTTTCAATGCATCGAGAACTCCACCTGATTAATTATGTTTCTGCGCCTGTTGAAACTTCAACCTCTAGAAGCAGGCATTTTTTTACCAAGTTTCTATATCTATTTTAGTGCTTGATCTAGCTGAACTTTCTAGTGAAGGCCATGCTCAAATACCGGATTGTTTTCATGGCAACTCATCGTATTTATAAAACTAGGTGGGTGCTGTTTACAGTTGTAGTTGAAAACAAGTTTGTCCTACTTGGTGATGGTCGTTGAGTACAATACCAGCTTGGAACTCCTTGAGGTCCTGCAGGAGTCTCGACTATATAGTTGTGCAGTAATGTTGCATTCATTCGCATTTGAATTGACCGCAGCTCCTAGTCAAAAGCCTATGATGCTTTTCTGAGCTTCCTCTTACAAACATCATATTTTGTAATCCCAAATTCACCAATCAACTAGATGCTGCTCCAAATCAAAGTCTTTCTATTGCTTATCTGAGCTTCCTTTTGCAAATATTTTGATAACCCAAATTCTAGTCCTTGTTATTGTTAGTGCTTTGGCAAAGCGCTGCTTCCCCGGAAACTCGCAAGTTAGCTTTCCGGCTTCCACTTGGAGGCAGCTCACTTCCCTTAGTTGAACCCCCGTCAATATTATCAGCTGTTTGTCTGCCTGCTGCTTCACAAATGTATTTCTCTCTCTTTTTTGCTTGCTGGTCATTAGATGATTATTGACGGGCTTCTGTACAGGTGGACCTGGGAACTGATGCCAAGCACTGCTTCTGTAAGGCTGGAGACCTACTGGCTCTGGTTGAGTAACCAGGACCAACTATTCATTTCCCATTAAGGGTGGCATCATTGAGTTTTCCGGTAGTTTTTAGGCCGTTGTAGGTTCTTGTCTTTGCTGTTTTGTCATTTACATGAAAATAAATTAGTTTGTTGGTTATGGCTTTCCAAAATCTCTCTCTCTTTCTCTCTCTCTCTGTGTGTGAGACCCTATATATTATGTTTTGGCCACTCAGACAGACTTGATCACATCAGAAAGTTCGGCCAGTGTATGACTTTGTAAGTGGAAGGCAACGCGACCCATTGAGGCAAAATACTCGGTGACGTGAGATTTTTTTAGGACATATCTAGCACCAACATAATCTGATTGCCGGTTTTTTTGGACAAGGTACGGTTAAAGAGGCAATAGAGAACTGGATCATGCTGTAACTTGCAGGAGCTGGAGGCTTTTTTCCTATAGTTTGGAGCTTTATTGTGCAAGTTTTAAAAAGTGGCGCCAATACATTTTGGATAAGCGACCAACCGTTCGCAAGATTCTGTACATCTATTCCATATAGTTTCCTAATTCTCAGATGTGCTTTAACTCTGGAATAGATTTTTAAGAAACACGAGTACCAAAACGTTTCGGTGTTTCCCTAACATGATTCCGTAGTTTGTTTCCCAACCACAGAATACCTACAGGATATTACTAGTGTCGCGCGTGAACGTGGAATGGCATTCCCGGCTGCTTAAAATTCTCTCCTGGCCCGTTTATTGGCTACGATGTTAGACGCACTTGTCTTCCTATCACTACCACCGGATGGTAAGGACGAGCCACGTCCTTTGTAAAGGTCTTACTCGGTAGACAACTCGTGCGGTTACGGTCAACATCAATTGGTATACCGAAGCTTAATGAAGTGTGCATGTCAAAGCCGCTGCTCACAAGCACGCTTCAGTCCCCAACTCATGCTCATCCATTGCGTGCTCGAACGTGCTGTGGACCATGCAACCGGAGCAGGGAGTGACAAGAGAGGGAGAATGAAGGAACTACTCCAGGCTCATGACCTGGAGATTGCAGGTTCCAGACCTACAATCTCAGATATTCTGAGTAAAGATAAATCGCAGCAAGGTTAAAATACAGTATTGACGAACACGAGGCCCGAACAAACCTCTGGGACAGATGAGAAGCCTAACCCTTTTTTAAGAAAAAAAAAAAAAGAAGAAAGACAAAATTACCTTAGAAAGTGGGTCCGACCTAGGGCCTCTAATCTGCGAAAACTTAGTAAAAAAAAAAAATTAAAATGATTAATTTACCAGTTTTTTCTATACTAC
Organism: Nymphaea thermarum; assembly: GCA_011799765.1. NCBI lineage: Eukaryota > Viridiplantae > Streptophyta > Magnoliopsida > Nymphaeales > Nymphaeaceae > Nymphaea > Nymphaea thermarum. The sequence goes on from JAANDH010000049.1 coordinate 1,138,466, forward strand.
CTGAAAAGGTAGTGTGATATGGCAGACAGGGCACAGCAACCAATATAATCTTAAATCGCAACGCTACTTAGAAAGCGTCTTAAGCCTAATCACCATCGACTTCGACAGAATCGATGCCAGTAGTCTATCAAAATGACAAGACTAGCCGACAATCGTATGTACACATCACGGGCATCACAACCAGAGCAAGCAATAAGGTTAGAAGCAATAGAGTTTAAACTTTAAACAGAATACAGATAGATTCAGCAAAACCAAAATATATGAACATAAATAATTATATGACAAACTGTAGCAGTTAAAAAACGGGTGCTGGTGCCATGGAGTGCAGGAGCAGCGAGAATACACATTCTAATAACTTTCTTACCCAACACAATGGGAGTATGAGGTTTTGTAAAAAGCCGAGCAAATGGGGCCAGCCTGCCCTGCCACTGCAACTGTACACAACTTTAACAGTCATGGCTGCGTGTGGAACTTGTTAAGGCCACCAGCAAAACCCATTAGCACTGCATTTGTACACTGCCTCTCATGTTCCACCTGACGTACCCGAGCCTCAAAGCCGACCATCTTCAGCTCGCGAAGAGATCGAATTGCAGGTGTATACATATACATGGAACATGCTCACTCCCCCCTCCGCACATTGCTAATTCTCAAAACAACAGAAAACTTTCAAGTTGGGTGTGGGGTTATTCTTTCTCAGCTCTGGCTGTGCCCGCCGTGGCTTACCGCTTTTCCATTTGCAAATCTTGAATTGCTGAGCCTTTCATCCACCCATATGGCCCACTCCTGGTTGAGGGAAGCAAATGAACTCCAACAGCAGCATCACAGACACATGAATGCAAAGAAGCAGACATGTCAGCAAAACCAAAATGCTGATCTCAAAGATTATAACCCATCTCATGGTCAGGCCCCATGTTGGCTCAGCCAGTGTAATGAAGTTTCTGGTTTTGGGCAGTCTGGCCCTGCTGTGGAGCTTGCATGTTTACTGGTTGGCTGTTGTACTGCGTGAAGGGCTGGGAATAGAGAGGATTCATAAGCCCCTGAAAAAGCGTTCATCTGTCAGCAGTTTGTCGAACAAGTTTTACATAGATAGCAACCAGCGAGACCCACAACATTGAAGTTCCACGACACCAAGGCCCAAAAAACATCCATCCAGTAAAGAACTTCAGCCAAGTTATTAGCCACTCAGTAGTAACGAAATTCAATGAACGGCGGTTCAACCGCATGGAATTTGTTCCCACAGCAACTCAGCTTTTTTGGTTAAGCCCAAACTCTATTGTATACCGAAAAAACTTTGACCCACTCCCCACCCCCAAAAAAAGTCAATGTAAAGTATTATGCAATACCTGAGACTGGAGAGGACCAGGTCCAGCAACCCCAAACTGAGCTTGG
>JAANDH010000049.1:1139954-1185356 GCA_011799765.1 Nymphaea thermarum
TCCTGCAAGTCTTTTAAGACACAAGCAGCGCCAAATATGAGAACCAGTCGTCCACTAATATTGGCCGCTGAATTTTGCTATATCTGCGGTTATAAAAAATGTCAACTTGAAAGGAAAGTGCTAATTCATAATCGTGACTTTAAGAAAAGCTAATTTACACGTCTATTTGAGAACCATTGGATCATATCTAAGGAATGGTTGAAATTAATGCATAAAATCAGTCATATGGTGATGTTCCAGATTGTTAACTTCGCAAAAAGCTAATTTACACATTCATTTGCAAGCCATCGATTGTATAGGTGGAACCACTGTCGCATACAAGTGATTTGGTGCGTCTCACACAAGTGCTCATTTGGTAGCACATACAAGTACTCGTGTGTGTGTGTCTATATATATATATATATATATATATATATATATATATATATATATATATATATATATATATATATATATATATATATATATATATATATATATATATATATATATATATATATATATATATATATATATATATAGACAGAGAGACTAAAATTGTGAAAAAATGGTTGGACAAAACCAAGACAACTTCCATAACAAACATGCACACAATTCCAGAGACCTTCAGGACAAAGGTGAATGATTTTTTTTATTTGACCCTAACCACTGTGTTTGGGTGTAAATGAGATAGGAAGAAAGGTGTCTCATTCCTCAAGAAAGAACCAATTGAGTTTTATGGAAATAAGATAAAAGAATATGCGTTCAGCATGGCTCACTTGCTAAGAATTAAACTGCTAAAACACGCTTCATCAGCATGAAACATCAAGCATATCCATTTTTGGCATATAACGCACCTGAGTAATAAAGTCATTTGCAGTTCCAAGATGAGAATAACCAGCCTGTGTGTTCTGATTCAAGAAGCTCCCTGGAAACCCACCTTGTGTCCCTTGAGTGACGTAATCAACACCATATCCACTTTGAGAAGCCTGGAGCATAATACAGCATACAACTCATACCTCACAGCAAGAACAAATTTTAACCAACCAAGTTTTCATTGCAAAAGAACAAATAACTTAAGAGGCTATACATATGAACATTTCAACAATACTTCTAAAAGCTTCTTGAAATTTCTTAGAAATATATTAAGTCTATAGCCTTCACATGATGTAAAGCTCTTTCTAGAGCTTTCTACGGAAGATGCATGACAAGCATATGCATGACGGAAATTGGCGCAGACAAGGAGTATCATCCAGATGATCAAATCATCATAATTGCAGAGGTAAACAATAGGAAGTGGTCTAAATTAGAGGGGGGGGGATACAGACTGCTGATACACAAAGTACTAACGACAAAAAGAGTAAAGTTGTCTACTTCTGTACCGACCCTGATACAAAATAAAAATCCATCATCAAAACGCTTCAAGAGCAAGCTTCGCACTTGCATATGCAATCTCTAACATTCTACCTTCCAATTTCATCTGTCTTTCTTGTGAATCCTTCACTTTCAACTTATTCGGCCAACTTGATCCATATACACAATGTTAGAGCCTCGGCTTCACTCCCTAGAACGTCCTGCTTTGGCTGTCTTGAATGCTTCAAGAGCAAGCTTCGCCCTCGCATACGCAATCTCTAACATTCTACCTTCTAATTTCTTCTGTCTTTCTTGTAAATCCTTCACTTTCGACTGTTCGGCCAACTTGATCCATATATACAATGTTAGAGCCTCGGTTTCACTCCCTAGAACATCTTGCTTTGGCTATCTTGAACGCTTCAAGAGCAAGCTTTGCCCTCACATACGCAATCTCTAACATTCTACCTTCTAATTTCCTTTGTCTTTCTTGTAAATCCTTCACTTTCGACTGTTCGGCCAACTTTATCCATATATACAATGTTAGAGCCTCGGTTTCACTCCCTAGAACGTCATGCTTTGGCTAGGGACGTCATGCTTTGGCTGTCTTGAACGCTTCAAGAGCAAGCTTCGCCCTCACATACGCAATCTCTAACATTCTACCTTCCAATTTCCTGCTTTTCTTGCAAATCCTTCACTTCCTATTAACTATGTTACTATAAACATGTTAAATAGTTATGGTAGGGGATGATATACCCAAATGTCCTAGTGAATTTAGTAACTACATTCCCTTGCATAAAAATGTGTGTAAACATGTCAAATAGTTAAGTGATTATGTCAGTCATGTCGGAGATGACACTTGATTTGAACATTGCTGAGATGCGCACGCACAGTATATTGCACATGTGTGCTCTCATACTTATTCATGGAACTTCACTCACTCACTTCCTCATAGCTAATTTACTTGGTGAAACAAACATGTCAGTTGAAGGAAACCTAATCACCCTGACAGTTTCTTTTAAGTCCCTGCCACAAAAAGAGAAAGAGATAACAATGTTCAGCAAATGCAAAAACATTCATCTAAATATCATTACAACCTTCTGGAGAACAGTTTTTGCATAACTCCCTTGAATGTGTGACAGAAGGATCTTAATAGCATCACTAACAAGCTCGCAGATACTGCCAGGTTCTATTTATATGATTTACTTGTGCATACACCTTGCCTCAAAAACATCCTCAAACAGGAAAACGATTACAAAAAGCTGACAGATAGCAAATCTTATGACCTTTTAAGACTGACTGCCGAAGAAAATTTACCATAAAAGACACAAAAGAAACAACAAAAACCTAGGGATACATGCACATTTCATACCTGAGTTGAGAAATCAGCAACATTGTAAGCAACATGAGATCCTTGACTCTTGAAGTCGTCGGCAAAGAAATCCTGTGAATGATCGACACCAACAAGTAAATTGCCAATACCCTCCTGAATACCATTTCTGAGAGAAATAACAGATAAATGCTAAATACCTGAGACATTCCACCAAGAGAAAATCCCTCACGGAAGTTCTGATTTATCCCTTGAACTGGTGGTATCTATTCATCATATAGATATGACCTGACTTAGATACAATAACTGCAGCACTAAGAACTGGATCCAAAATTTCAAGCGCTATTGCACAAACCTGGGTTAATAATCCACTCTGGGATAATGGCCCACCAACAGAAGGCTGACTATTTTGGCTGTCCATAGGGGGAAAGTTGAATGAAGATCCAATATTTCCAAGAGGTTGTTGCGAGCCTTGCTGGTGAGAGAGATGGCCGCCAATAGGGCCGCCAGCATTTCCACGTCCGGCACCAAAACCTCTATTTCCAGACTGAGGGACCTGAGGTACAGCCCCAACAGGTCCATGAACTGCACCACGGGTTGGAATTGCATATGGTTGTGTATGTGGTCCACCTGGAAATGGGGGAAGCGTGAGGCGGGGAACAGGAAATCCCCCAGGATGAACGCCAGGCTTATGGTTTCCATTTGGTGGACCAAAAGGCATATACGAATGTCCTGGTGTTATAGAAAGGAAATGGTTAGAACATTCAATGTGAAAAATCAAATCTAAATGACAGGACAGAGTTTCAGAAAGAACAACCCTGCACAAATTCCTGACAAAGGAAAAAAGCAAAATGGCATCCATGTTAAGATTCAGCAAAGCACTCCATGCTTAAGCTTAATCTCATAAAAACGATACTGAATAAAAAAAAATCATTCCTGACCTCCATATCTCCACACATACTGGAAAGCCCCTTCTCATCATATTTTTTCACACAGTATTGAACTTCCAAAAAGAAAAAAGTATTAACAAATAAAAGGGCAAAAAGAGCAAATCTACACATACTCTAACGAGCAGTGAAATAGGAAATAGTATGGAAGATCACTTGTAACACCAAATGCATGATATCAAATAAAAAATGTCATACAAATGAAGCACCACAAGATAATTCATAGAGTGTTGAAGAAGGGAAGGAAAAACTGAGTACCGTTAGCAAACCCAAAGCATGTCTGCAACGAAAGCATGAAAGTCTTGGTCTCCTTTTCAAGACCAAAAAAAGGGAAAAGGTCAGGTGACATAAATGTGTACGGCTGGCTGACTGTTCGACCAAAGTCAAACACAGGTGATGAGTGAAAATCGCTTCCTTCTGTTATGCATATCAACAGAGGTACAGAGACGTATTTGCTACTGCATATATAAGGTATGAATTTCCAATTCTAAACCATACACAAAGAAAACTACATTGAAAAACAAAACCAATAAAATATTAAAATTAGTATTTCATGTCATGAAATATTCAACAACAAAGTTTAGCACTGGTCCAGAAACATGCCATTAAAAAAATCCAACCACTGAAGATATAAGTGGAGTAATGGCACACAAATGTAACCACTAACCACCAAAAGCTTTACCTTTGCTACGAGGCCCCCTTTTGTCAGCATTGGTGCTTGCAGATCCAACAGGGGGGAAACTATCACCAGGAACAGCTGCTGACCCACCGAAGACAAGTCTGCGATCATTATAGATCTGTTGCATAACAAGTACACGAGCAAATTAAGTCAGGAATCAACATGTAGCAAGTACCAAGGAAGCATCTCAAAAGGCCCTCTAATATCTCAGAAGTTGTCACGAAATTTCATCCTTGTTAACAAACCTTCTTTGGCTTCTGGAACTGAACCATACTTTGCTTCAGATTATTTAACGGGCCTTCCACCAAACATTCATGCTCCTGAGAGGGAAAAAATAACTTATTAATTCATCTTGATAAGCGAAGGAATTAAGATGCACATCTGCAAAATACTCCATTAACACTAAGCGGGCAACATGTTTAAATAAATGGATTGTAATATACTAATACATCTACATTTAGTTATTAATTTCTATGATACATGTTTTTTACAGATCATAATGAATTGTTTAAGTTATAACAGTTTCCATGTCCATAAGACATTAATCCACAGAAACATTGGTACTATTTGGAGAAACACAATGGGAACAAACTGTTCGACTTTGCTTCATATGCCAATAGAAAGAGATGAATGCTGGAGATGCACAGGGAAAGTTTAGGAGGCTCCATATTCACTACCATTGGGAAGGGGAGGAAACACATTGTTTCAACTTTCAAATACAATTCAATTACAGCATTATATTAAATAAAAACAAACAATGATCATCATTCAAGCTGCAGCAGAATGCAATCATAAGAACTAAAGCTTTCCATGCCCGAAATTTTTGTCAGAATAGCATCAACAACACTTATAGGTCATTTTATCATAATCATGTATTGAACCTTCTGCAGTCCCCAACAGTCAAAAGCAGATACTTGAACAAAGGTTTACAAATAGCCTGTAATATATGTCACACAAAAGCAGAAGTGTTTGTATTTTTCACAAGATTAAATCCAGCAAGAAGCCAGAAAGCATATTATCATGTTAGGTAATGATGGCACAATTATCTCAAAACACAAAAATTTCAAGCACAAGGTAGAAATTCTATTTTGGGAATACAAACAAAATTAAAACCGCACAGGCAAGAGGGTTTACCTTATAATGTGTCAATAAGCTGTTCCAAAGTGGTTGTTTGCTCAAAACCTTAGGATTCCCCAATATCACAATTCCATAACGAGCTCGGGTAAGAGCTACATTTAATCTACGTGGATCATTCAGGAACCCAATGCCCTGAGTAATTATTAGCAACAGGACAGAAAAAAACTGTAATTAGATACTTGAAGAGAAAGTAAGTTCTAGGAGTACTAACATGAAAGGGTAAATAGATGCAAGATACCGGCTAGACTCCATCAGAGTACCATAACAGACAGATCCATAGAGATATGAATTTCCATTATAGAGAACTCTTTTCAAAACTAGCTGCAGTTAGTGTAATATGAAGTTATGAACTAATATTTAGTTGGTTATTCTTACATTGCTCCAGGAGAAGTACTCTATCTTTGGTTTCTTTTCACTCACTTATTCAAAATAGAGAAGTGTGTATGGAAGCAAAGGAAGCAAGATCTACCCATGTGCTGACTTCTAGTACATACAACAAGTTGCACATAGAGAACAAAAGATTATCTTTATTGCTAATTGTGACAACAAGAGGAAATAGCTCCAATCTGTTGCACTTAAAATCACATTCTCTCCTGCAAGCACATTAACATATGCAACAAAATTTCACCATTACTGAAGCCTACCAGTTAGACATGTCGGAGTTACTACAATGAGAATCTTACAACTTAATTACTATCACAAATTGAGAATTTCAATATGTATGTTTACTTTGAAATTTGATGACTTACCAGCTAGTGGATTGCATACTTGATCAATAACTTTAGTTGTTAATAATATCACAAATTTACATTGATACAAATTTCACCACTGCTAAACACACTAATTAAAGAATTAAAATTCTTTAAATACTGTTTGCTCCTTCACTGGCTTATGAACTACATTCATCGATAAAGATAAATGAAAATAGAAAGACCCGTATACACAAGATTGACCGGTCCCAATGTCATGTAATGACTAAATCAGAAAGATAACTTCACCATCTTCAATAGTAATGCTCAAGCATGGTCATTTTGTGCTGGATAGCAGCAACCATGTTGCATTAGTTGAGCAATATTTCCAGCAGTAACTGTCCAGAATTTATGTCCATACAATACCGCACATTTTCCACAAGGTTTACCTTAATTTTGCTTTGCAAACTTATAACCTCAACACAAGTTACATATCTAGGCAAGTGACAGCTCTGTACAACCAAGATATAACTACTATGCTCTTTCTCCCGTTTCTTCTTGATGTTTTATGAGTGCCTAATATTTTCTACTTTTCCTTCATGGGTCCAACTAGGTTGATTGCCCCTATAGGCTAGCTTGCACCAGACACCTGATTCCCTACCTCGTTCAAGAACTTACTAATTGTGTAGACAGACCTGGACGCATTTGCACATTAAAACAGCGAACAACTTCCAAAAGTTACAAATGGATACTAAAAAATCAGAGAAAAGACATAATTAAACACAAAATGTTCCAAAACAAGTACACAGCCAGACCAAAAGGCACACCTGATGCTCATTGCTCCTAACACAGGAGAGTATTATGTAATCCTTCTCCCTTCCTTGGAAAGAATCAACACTAGCAACCTGCAGAAGAAAATTCCTAATTAATAAAGTTCCTCAACAACTGCTGACAAGTTTGACTTTCAAATATAGGACAGAGAGATAGATAGAATAAAACCTCAATTTCTTTGTATAGCTGCTGTCTAAGAGCTCCATTTCTAGACATGTGATTCACAATGTATGCTCGTTGCCCTTCATATGGTGTTATGACTCCAATCTTGTCATCGCAAGAGTAAGGAGGCTCAGAAATACTCAAAAGAAACTGAGAATGTCCAAAAATCAAACAAGAACCAATAAGCAACAAAGCATTTGAACCTGGCTTGGAACCACTCCGCTCCTCAAAAATGTAGTAACAATCTTTTCTACATTTGCAGCCTCAGTCCTGTTCAGGTAGGATGTTCCACTTGCACTGATTTCTTCTTGGCCCATCTAACAGAAGTATAGTCAAGCATTAAAGTATAGCCAATATGCTAAGTCAAGAATGCCTCAGAAAACTAAATTGCTTCACATTGTGGATACCTGGACATAGAAAAACATTGGACGGTTTGGAACAGGCCATGGAAAATCAATACCAGGTGACTGCCTCTCATTAATAGTCACCCCGTTTTGGAGGGTACCTTCATAAAAGCTGTTTGAGGGGAATTCTGACAGTGATGGGTGCATACGATATTGAACCTGCAAAGAATTTCAGCATAAACACCAAGCAGCCCCAAGGTTAAGACATACGACAACTTTTACTTGCCACCCCTTCCACCATATAATAGTAAACGTATGGAAACCTGAAAATCAGCATGCATGAGGTACAGCATCTGATGTGATCAATATGAATAAGCTTATATATCATGCAAACGAAAGTTGAGGTCAATGTGTCAGTGTGCTAGACCACTAGTCTAAAAGAGTAACTGCAGAATGCATTTTTTTCCATAACCACTTTTTCACCTGCTGCACCATAACCATAACCCAAAACCTTCTCTTAAGCCATATTGTACCCTCCTCGCTTGAACCTGCATCTGCACCTATACCCATGTCCTATAGGTCATGAAAGTCTTAAGCTTACATCTCCGGATGGGAGAAATAACTCCCAGTACTCCATTATAAACATAGCAGTTATGCTAAATTTATTTATTCCTCCGCACAGGAAATCACCAACCAGACCAATTTGAAACGTGGAAACAATAGAAAGTGACAGGAAACACACCATCTGTGCTCATGTTATGCATTATCGAGCTCTGGCCACTTCAAATAATCACAGCAAAATCAGATTAGAGATGTGAGCTTCAGCTACAGCCCTAGTCACATGGGTACGGCTAGGAGGGCCCCGTACCCTACCGGTACGGGTACGGGTATGGGTACGGCGGGAAAATAAAAAAAAATAAAAAAAAATCAGGAAAAATCAGAAAAAACTAGTAAAAATCAGAAAAATTCAAGAAAAATGTATTTAAAGGAACACCCTTAGCATTTTGTTATTGTTTAAATTTTTTTGATATATATATATATATATATATATATATGTCCGAGTGTACAGACGTACCCCCGTACCCACGTTTTTTGAAAATGGCCCGTACCCGTACCAATACCCGTACCCGCACCCGTACCTATGTGACATAGGCTACAGCATACTTTCTTGAATATATTACTCACAAATTTTCTGATCTTTTTCTTTTTATGATGGGCACAACTGGTTTAGGTTATCCACTGAATAAGTACATAGGTAAATTAGTTGGAATTTAGATGAACACCAAAAACTGCCAGCTAATAACAACAAAACAGAATATAGAACTTCAGAATTAACTTTTTTCACCCAACATAAATTTCAGTGCAGAAATTTTATCAATATGGATCACCTGTAACCTAAAAGGCTTCACACCCAGCAGCACAAGGCGCTCAAAAAGTGATTGTGCAAGACCAGCACGAGCTGCCTTCTTGCACATAATTACCGGACCAAGCTGGCAATGATCTCCGACAAGAACAACCTATTTGTAAATATAATAAACTATCAGAACATGAAGCAAAAACTTCATTGGGGAAAACAGCCGAAAGAGTTGATAGCAGCAATCTACCTGCTTCACACCAAGAACAAGAGGAATAAGACACTCTGGTTCTGTTGCCTGAGTAGACTCGTCAATAAGAACCTGTAAAAGGGCACACAAATATTAGAACAAAAGGAGAATAGATTACAAGGACAAGCAAAACCAGAGTGAAACCAGACCTGCCGAAACCTAAAATTTGCTAAGCGTGGATCCCCAGCACCAACACAAGTGCAACAAATGACATCTGCACTCTGTGTTATCTCCCTTTCTGTTGCCCTCTTAAGAGCCTTATACTTTTTCTCATCACTGCTGGAAAGCTCACCTATTGACATGCATGGATTCAATGTCAAATTTTATTTAGGTAACATCGCTAGCCAAAGTTCCAGAGGCATATTAGAAATTAGCCTCCAGCCTCCAAAAGATGGCCCACAAGGTAGTTACATATCCATATAAGATATAACCATAAATTTATAAGATACATCCATAAATTTCTACTAAAAGAACTGCCTTATAAGCATTTCTAGCACCATAGTACATACTCAGGTATCCAACAGATAGACTGAAGAGCTACTTCTATGATTGCAAATTGATAAAAAGACATAACATGAAAGAGTAAAAAAGCCAAAATGGCAGCATAAAAATAACTGAGCATTATCCAAAAATGACACTATTCACGTTTAGTTGAACAATACAATCATATAATAACTATCAAGTAAGAAGGCCTGTACACTTCAGATAGAGACAAACTCAAAATTTCCTTGACCCAATTATGCTGCTAGATAATCTCAATTATCATAATCAAGAGTGGTATGCAGGTTCATTAAGGCTCTAAAAGGACTATCCAGTCTAGGCTTGTTGGCTAAAACAAAATCAGAAATCCAAAACAGAATATTAAAAGTGATAAAAATAATAAAAATATTATTATGGAGCAAGTAAATCACATAGTTCGCCAATTCACATAATGTTGCATGATGATACATTTTGACATTCAAGCTTCTAATGCTACTCGGTACATGTATGTGTGTGTAAGTGTCAATCTTACATACTAAAAAGCCAACACACATTACACAACCCCTAGAAAGGAAAAGATTGAGTGTGAAATGTGCTGACATGGCAGGGTTATGTCAAAAAAGGCACGTAGGATGTGGGAAGACCAGACAGGAAAGGAGAGAAAATCTCCCAAATCCAAAAAAAGTACGCAACCTATGGCACATCTGGCTACCACAACAACCTTTTCAGCTTTCCAAAATTATTATACTTAAAAGACAAGGTGACCAAGCAACAGAGTAACAGATCATCGACTACCGACCCAACTACGCCTGGCAAGTTTCAGCCTTTCAGGCCAAGGTCTAGTCACTGGACCAGCAACTAGGCTGACTAGTCAACCAATTGGTGGTTTGACAATCACACAGATAATGAGGAGAAAAGAACATAGATTAAATTGCCAGATAATATTTGAAAGGGGAATTTTAAAGTGTACATCGCGCAAGTTACAATTAACTAGCACCAGAGGACATCAGGACAACTGTAGACATAAATTATTTAACTTAACGGCTCTGCTACCAGCAAATTCGGTCAAAGCTTTCTTTCTTCTTAAAAAAAAAAGGTGGACAGGAATATGTAATACCTTGTTCATCTTTCAGTTGCTGAAGCTTGTGAAGCTCACTTTTTTCTGACGTATCAAGGTGTCGAACCTGATAAGAGTTCCGAAATAATTAGTAACTATTTCAGGAGCAAAAAAAAATGCAATAATCCAAGAGGATCTGCTCATTATCAAAATGAATGATTGCAAAAGAAAATTTTGCAACAAATTGCCTGATAATGTAGTGTCAGATGTTCAACAGGTGAGCTAACAGCTTCCCTTGATTTGGCACAGAGTCTAACAACCTGAAAAAGATGGCCGCAAACAAAAGCCAGAAACAAGTAAATTAAAAAACTACAGCACAAAGAACCATCAGAACACAATAAGTTGATAAGCATTAACATGAAACACTAAGTACTATTGCAGCATGTAAACTGAAAATTTTAGCAGCAATGACAAAAGAAATAACATTGCACTGTAAAATTGTTTACAAACATGAAAACTTGAGAAAAAAAAATAGGATTCTTTTCTTTTTTCTTGTATAAGTCTAAAAATTCTAAAAATTCGAGTTACACTGTTGGAAATTTGTAAACCAATTTTACAAAATGTACCTAAACTCATTGCATATACAATAAATAAAATATCAAACCACCAACTCAGGCACGACAACCCATAGATCTCAAATGCTATCTCCTGTGCAAATCCTCAAAAACTCTTCTCCTGCAGAATCATGTCATTCTCAAAGTGGCTACTATATCAAAGGTTTCATTTTATGTTTTCTACCAAAGTAATGTATGATATGTATCCTACCCATTCAATTTCCAAAGACAGTTTATGAATTAAAAAAGGCAGGACTTCAGATATGACATGTAAACATGAAATTTTCTAAAAAGGACTTGTTTATAGTAACAAGATCTAAGTTCTCAAATAAGAAGTCAGACATAAGCTGTTTAAGACCCTAAAAAGATAAATGAACTAGCTGATCCAACGTGGTCCAGGTTGACTGACTATAAATGATTTTATTCACTATAAACGAATAAATAAACAAATACTTGCATCTATATGGAATTAAATGAAAAAACATATATAGTCATAGTACGAAATACATATACAAATTTATGGGTATGAGATTAGTCAGCTAATCAATTCTACTGGTTTCTAAAATGACTTGTTTACGGTAACAAGATCTAAGTTGTCAAATAAGAAACAAGACACAAAGTCATTCAAGACCCTAAAAGATAGAGTGAGATAGCCACAAATATTGTTTCCTGTTTTAAGCAGTGAGGTTTTTCTCCGGTATAACATGACAAGCTCGCAAGAAAAATATGGTAAATTCTTAAAAACTTAAAAAATCTTAAAAATTAGGAAAAAATAAAATACAACATCAAAAAATAACTAGACAAGAAGCAAATAAAAATTAGAAAATGGAAACAAGCAATTTGGCATTAAAAACAAAAAAAATGCTTAAAATTAAAGAAAAGGAAAAATGCGCAAAGATAATTTTTTTTCATTTTGGTATTTAAAAACAACAGCATTTTTTGGTTGTTTTATCGGCTGACTTATTTTTCATGTTTTTAATGTGTTTTTCCAAAAATCACGTTTTTTGTGACTTAGTATGAAATCAACTAGTTGGTCCAACTTGGTCCAAGTAGATTGACAACAAATGAATAAATAAAATATGAAATTAAATGAAGAAACATATATATTTATACAAAGAATGCAATATAATAATATATATTGATAGGTATGGGATTAATCAGCTAATCAAAACTAATTGGGCTAGTTTGATCAACTAGTTGCTGGTCTGAAAACACAGGTTGGTTCGTAACCAGCGCAATCAAGTAACGGACTAATTGAGACCTTAACAACTAAAAGCAAGATAATATGAAAGCTACGCCACGTGGGTGCAGAGCGCAGGTGCCAATGCCGGTGCCAGATGCAGCAAATTCCAAAAAAAATTGGGTGCAGGTAAGCTTTCATGATTTTATTGGTCTACATTTGTATTTTTTTATGAAGGTTACTTTAATCTCATTCAAAATTCAAGATTTTATTTCATAAAATAATGAAAGAATGAGGGCCTGGTTGTCCTTCTTAAAAGATGACAGTCAAGACGACCGGGTCTACAACCTTCATTAAAAAAATAAAAAATGCAGACCAATAAAACTTGATGTCCTTTGAAAAGGCCATTAAGTTTCTTCTCCTTTGAAGAGGACTCTCTCCGTTAAAAAAGAGAAAGAGATAAAGAGGGAAAAAGGAAAAGATAGGAAAAAGAGGGAAAAAGAGTTGAAAGAGAGAAGAGGGAAAAGATGAGAGGACAAAAAAAAAGGAGAAAAAAGAAAGAGCAGGTGCAGTCAGTAGCACCCAACTCAGTCAAACTGAGCCGGGTGCATGTCGGGGCACATCCGCACCCACACCTGCATGAGAACATGACCAGGAAAGAGATCATACAACTATTTTTAAAAAATTTCCCAGGAAAAATTCAAGAAGCAGCCACCTTAAATTCTATTTACTTTTTGTTATAATAAAGAAATGCACGATTGAAATGTCCATGGTGACAAGCACTGCAGTTGTCAAAAGATGGGAAAAAGTGAGCAACATAACAAACGTGTTCACGAAACACAAATTCATGATAATGTTTGGTTACCTTCAAACCAGTTGTACTTATCTTCTCAGCAAGCTGATCAACTGCAACGTTACTTGGTGCACAAACCAAGACCTAGCAAGTACTTACAATAATTACTGGACCAAAGAACTTGACAGATAAGATGAAATAAAATTCTCAGATGATGATAAATTATATTAAACCATTACATACCTGGCCCTGTCCTTGTTTGGCCATGTGATATACAATAGCTGCAGAAGTAACAGTCTTTCCTGTACCAGGAGGACCTTGTATCAAACTGATAGGCTTCTGCAGAACACTCTTAACAGCAAAAACCTGAAACCAACCAGATGGACCTATGTCAAGCATGCTCCTGAGTAAGTAGGCATCAAAAAAACTTGAAACCACCTTAACAAAGTTATCAGCAGGGAAGAAAATGCAAAAAGGACCATCACTGCTGAACAGATGCACCAACATCTTTTCTTCAGTGACTCCTAATGATAAAAAGGAAAAGGGAAAACTGTATATGCACTACAGGATATTTACGTAATGAAAGGATGCAATAAACAAAAGTTCACAACAACAACAGTAACAGGCAAAAATTGCATGGAATATATATATATATGTGTGTGTGTGTGTGTGTGTGTGTGTGTGTGTGTGTGTGTCTCTCTCTCTCTCTTTCTATATATAGATATATATATACAGAATACCAGAGTAGAATGGACCTGATATGCACAAAACTTGGTGCATCAAGAAAAAAAAAACAAAAAAGCTCCGGCAAATTTGCAAAAGACACAAACCAATTAACAAAAATCAAATCAGAAAGAACATATGACATCCAAAGAAACAACAAACAGCAAGTATGAAACATCCATTAGCAACAATATCTAAATCTAAGGATTTTAAATATCATCATATATTATTGGCAGATCAATCAGAAAAAGAACAATCATAACAAAAGGCTCCCACACACCCAAAAGAATTTTTATTACTGGCAAGAATCAGTCATCACTTTTTCTTAAACAGCAAGCATAGGTTTAATGCCAACCGGCATTGTCATTGACAATTTATTAACACCAACCAGCATTCTTCAATGTTACAAAGACAAAATCAACCAAAATCAGTTTTATTATCACCAGGATTGGGATACACGATGATGAAACTACCCAAAGGCACCATTGCCATTAACACAGATTAAAAGGATCTAAACACATTTTTCCCCACAAAGAACAGGTCCATGCAGAAAATTATAACATAATGAAAACATATCTGTGAGATCAACTCCAAAAATAAGGTTCCTGGACTTATACCGATTAACATAGAATATACCTGTGAAGCATTTAGGTCTGGAAGGCCTGGAGCACCAAAACGACGAGGCAATGTGTTACGAACCACCTGAGCCTCAACTTCATGGCCCAGCAAATGATGGTATATGTACCTAAAATTATGAATCCCAAAGGAATTTAAAGCCATATATAGAAACACAAGTTTTACCAACAAGAAGTACATACAGATGTTTTTGCACAAAGTATATCCTCAATCTGCATAACCTGTCGTAAAATTTGAAGTGCAGAAATTTCATAGGAAACTTTTACAAGCTCATAAAATCTAATCCTTTGTTAGATTTTATGATTCAACAGCTGGAAATATGTTTTGACCATATCAACAACATTCTGTGAGCCAAATGTTTTAAAAAAGAAGGCAAAAAAGAGCATTTAGAGAACCTTAACAAGATGCCCTTTACACCCCCATCCTCTGCATACATACATGTGTTGCGGGCACAGACACTAAAATTTTCACAACCAATGACGCCTGAATTTATCTCTCTTAAAAAACTATTTTAAAAACAAAGTTCCTCTGCATTATAGAATTCCTACATCTCAACAAAGCTGATGAATGGAACCTTTGACTAAAATTATATTGGAAGGTGTCATCAGTAGTGGGTGCTTGTCTACAACACATTTATCAACAATAAAGAACTTCCATTCATTCCACGATACTTGTGTCTATTTAGAAGAACAATAAAACATGACCACTGCACCGCAAGAATATCAGCAAAGAGATGCTTTTTGCCCAGTAAATTTGGCATAAGCAGGTTTTTAAGCAGATCAAGAATCAAAATAAATCAAAAATCAGATTATTAAGTAGTCCGTTTTCACAGGAATTGCTTGGAACAACATGCATCAGTGAAGATTGGGATCTGTACATAATTGAAAGAGAGAGAAAAAGACAGTGGACTGTCCCTCCTTCCACCTCACAGTCTGAACATGGAACGAAGGTTCTCTTTCACATGGCTCCCAGCATCTTAGTGCATGATGGGAAATGAAGTTCAACAAATGCAATTGCTTACAGTTCGGTTGACTGAAACTACGAAAGAGCATATCTCCAGGTGCCTTATGAGATCATATTGAAACTGTCAAACATGAATTATGTTTGTTATCACACAAGATGTTTGGCAAATGGCAATTCTTGGACCAAATTCCATGGTTTAAATAAAATCTATGTGGCTATTCCAAACCTTCTTGCTTTCACAGTCATTTCAAGGCCATTATTTGCCTATACTATCACTAAATAGACAGATAAGCCAATAGGAAACAAAAGGTCTGAATTAAAAATATTCCGTATGATAAGCAGCTGAATGTATTGTAACTGTTAGCCCTCATCACTAATTAAACGATGTAAAGATTCT
The DNA here is from genome assembly GCA_011799765.1 of Nymphaea thermarum. Classification (NCBI taxonomy): domain Eukaryota; kingdom Viridiplantae; phylum Streptophyta; class Magnoliopsida; order Nymphaeales; family Nymphaeaceae; genus Nymphaea; species Nymphaea thermarum. Next base: position 1,155,850 of record JAANDH010000049.1, read on the forward strand.
ACTTCCCTTCTCTAAGAACACTGTTTCACAATAACAACATGCCAAACACAGATGAAAGCAGCAAAACAGCATACATCCTAAAACATGTTTTCTGCAATTGCAGCAGTGGGTGGGCAATGGGAGAAAAAATTACCCACTAACACTTGTTTCATCAACAGCAAAAGTCTTCATTGCTCCCTGCATGCGATCAAAGCTAGTGCTTTTCCAGACAAAATCCACACTAAATCCATGATTGACATCAACAGGAACTCCCTATAAAACATGAAAAATATATTCAACATCCTACACAAATGAACCAACTATTACTACCAAAGAACTGAAACTCAGAAATGTACCTGACTAGCACGAAGTTCAAGAGCAACTTCCTCTTGTGCAGTAAGCTTGATCTAAGACACAAATGACTACATCACTAAAATTAACTTAAAAAGGAAATAATCAATATAAAAGATCCATAAAACCAATTCCATGAAGAACTCATGTTCCAGAATTAGAGCAGAATTTGTCATAGAATTTAGAAATAGTGTAAGAAACAAAAAATATTGCAGAATCCCACATACAGAACGAGGTAACGATAATGAAACCTACCACATGTCCAACAGACTGCCAAGCAGGATGGGCTGCATCACCTGAATAACGTAGCCGCAACTCATCACCTGGTACCAAGCGCAGCTCATTGTCTTCCTGTTGCAATGCCAAATTAGTGAAAAAAGTGACAGTATGAAGTGAAAAAGAGATTCAAAGTCCACAAAAAAGCAATGTATCTTTAGACAAAGAGGACAACATTAGTCAAAAGTCAAGACCACTACCTTTGGGAAGATAAAGTACGCAATCCGCTTCTTGTTAAGGCCAATATCCCAACGAATGGATACATTGTCCTTACTTTGTGACTCTTTCATCATCTACATCGAGAACATTGATAAGTCATAAGAAAAGTTATATTGCTGATATAATAACTGTCAAAAGGAAGTTTTACAGTTCATGTACAGTGCAATATACAATCTAAAGAACAAGTTATCAAAACACATGAAAGATGCGGGATATACTAGTAACAAAACAAATAACAAAAAATACATCAAACAGAAGCTTAATCTTGATACATACTTTATCGTAATCTGCCTCCAACTTCACGAGTGGAGCAAAAACATTTTGATACTGCAAAAATAAAATCATCCATAAGTCGAAGCCACATAAAAGTATTTGCAACAGAAGCTAAGAGAAACATATACATTCACAAAGAATATACAATAATTTAAGAAAGACAGCTTTAGAGGGGGAAATGAGTATCTTCATTAGTAACAGTAAATACAAAATAAATACCAAGATTCTATACACAACTTCCCCACTTGGAGTCCATCTTGTTATCTTTTTCCGCTCATATAATTTCACTGTGTAAACACTTTTTGACTTATAAGAATAGTAAGACCAGCATAGATGCAATGTGGATTTCCAATATTCAAACTTCCATACACCTCACAAAATTTATGTTTTGTGTGCAATGTCCAGAAAATATATCAAAATGGATACAATAATTATCAAAATGCAGTTACTCCATCCAAGTACCTGGTAAGCATCTTCATACTTAAGGGCCACAGGTTGAGGCTCATCATCTACACCAGGTTTCTCAAGATCTTCAAGAGAAGCATCGGGATTTGTTTTCCAAAGTTCTTCAACCTTGTTTATTTGTTGCGCACTGATTTGACGTGCTCTCAACTGCTCTTGCTCAGATGGAACCTGGGACCACGCTTATTTTAACAACATATTGTGTCCATTCAATCTAAAAAAGCAAGAAAACAAAACTTGACCCACACAATCTCAGTAAGGAAAGAAAGTCATACCTTGACAAGCCATGGAAGGAAGCATCTATCATCAATAAGTGGGCACCACTGACTCAGATCCCAATTCATATCTTTCAGTGCATTAACGTTCAGGCAGGGTTCCCTACACAATAGAACCACAACGCTCTCCGTCTTAGCAGAAATGAACCCTAAAAGGAACACATTTCTACAACCACAGTTATAGCATTCAAGGATGGTTTCTCCGAGAGGGCTGTCTTTGTGAAGGCATACTTCTTTGTGTTTGGCTCGAACCTATCACACATGCAACCAAGAAATGAGGTCAATATGATGACTAATAAAATTAAAAAAAAAAATGAACCAGAAAAGCACCAACATCCTAAACCAGACATCTTTGTCCTCTATAAGACAAAAGGTAAAATTTGTAATCTATTCAATGAACACATGGCAAACATAGATAGCTTGGACTAAAATCATAGACAACAAGATGAGAATTTCAAATTTGGGTTGGAGAAAGAAAGAGAAGCTTCAATATGGAAGACAGAACAAGAACCTACTTAAACAACCAAAAAAGCAATGTCATAAAATTTAAAAAGGCTAACCACAGAAATTTCCAGTTAGACAGATTAAGGAAAAGTTTTCATTATCCAAACTGAAAAGATAAGATACCAGATAAATTACTTAGTAAGCCGGCCCTATAACTAGAAATGAATAACAAACAATACCTCCACAAATACACTGAAATTTCAACGCTTTTTTACAGGATTAAAGCACAAAACAAGAATCAATAAATCATGAAAATTTTGAAAAGTATTAGTCAGTTAACTGAACACATAATTTAACTAGTTGCTTCAAGATGAAACTGAATGTTCGAACAACTAATACGGATCCCCACCATCCATTTGGGCAATGCTAATGGAATATCCTTCACTATTTGGCTAAAAATGGAATCAAATCTTCTTCTTCCTTGTTTCGAAAGAGATGTCTTAAGCAATCAGACAAGCGCTTTGAAAAACACCAATATTTGAGAGCAGAACTTACAGTCCAAAGCCTGTAAGCATAAATCTGCTAGCAAGAACGACCGCTTGTTTATAGACAGAAGACATATCTGTTCTTTGTCATTCTCACTTAACGAGCTATTTATGAAACTACGATCAGTCAAATGCACTGTCCATGATATGACAGACCAACACACTACCACTCAATCCAGACGCAAAGCTCATTTCTTAACTACTAAAGAAAGAAGGAGAGGAATGAAATGGTCTTTAAATAAAACAGTCGGAAATAGCAAGTTTAACATCTAATTTGCATTCCTACTCACATCCGATCCCCAATTGTTTTTCTCCCTGGATGATCGTATTGGGTGAAATTTGACCATGTGCAATCATGTCAGCTAAGCAACAGCCACTTCAAAGTAAGGATCTATGGGCCAACAGGTCGCAACTTGGCCTAGCATCCTACAAAGACATCATAAAGCAAAACAAATACCCATAAACTTTTGAAACCAATATATATTCCCCTTGCCGAGAGATTTACAAAGAAAACCATGCGAAAAGTTTTAAAACATCAAGTTTACTATCTGGAACTATCAGGCTTCCAGTTAACTTAGTTGTTCATCATCACCCCGTTTCCTTCACTTCAAGCTCGAGAAGCCCACAGACACAAAAATATCATGGAACAACCATAACTTTTGGATCCAAGAATATCTTCACATAATGGTTGTAATCTCCATATAACATCTCTAACTATTTGACCGGCTCTAGTAGACTCCGTTTTACGTAATTCACTCCCTAGCATTCCCCTTCTAAGCATGTTTTCCACTTTCACGGAAGAAATGAAAAGAAAACAAAAAGAAAAAGCTTCCTCTCGGCACTTCTAAAGTCTTCGTAGGAACTGCACTCGGTCCAATTGCCCATTCTGCTACCTTCCTCAGTTCAATTTCCTAATTATGGACTTGAATTGCACCAAACACATCCAGACAAATCCAGGGAACAAGTGAAAGCGGAAGGGCGCAGTTCGGAAGGCAAAATCGCAGACCAAATCCAACATTAAGATTTGTTCAACAAAATTTAGAAACATACTGAAGCCCCAAAAATGGAAATGAGACATAATGGTGCCCATTTTCAATAAAGAAAGGATGAAGAGAAACGGCAACCAACCAGATGATTAACAATATGAGACCCGGACGTGTTGCCCCTTGAATTGCAGAACCACTTGCGGCAGGACGGGACGTTGCAGCGGACGACGCAAGCAGGGTTCTGCACCCCGCAATACCGGCACGCATGCTCAGTGAAATCCCCGCCCTTGCCAAACTCAAAACCCTCCTCATCCCCAGTTTCCTCGAAGCTCAGCCCACCGATACCTGCAGCCAAGGCATCTGCCACGCCCTGGTTCGACCGGCCTTTCGTCCCAGTAGGCCTGGGAGACGACCCGGCCGCGTTGGCAGACGCCGTATCCGCAGGCAGATCGCGGTCGTTCGACTCGTTGGCGGCCGCGGCACCGGTGGTAGGGAGGTGCGAGTTGTCGGGAGACCACACGGTCGACCTGATCGGCTGGCTGAGCTCCCTGAATTCGTAGTCGTAGTCGTCGCCTTGCGTGTTGAATTCTAGGAAGGTGTAAGCGTCGCCTGTGTCGGGCTGGGACGCTGTCTCGTAGAGGTTGGGGACGACGGGCTGCGCGGCCATGGTGGGGGGAAAGGAAGGAAACCCTAGCTCCCTCGTGCTTCCCCCCTCCCGTGGAGAAAGTCGATTGATTTCCGTTGAAGGGGTTTCGCGCGCTAGGATAGAGCCACAGTTAGGGTTTCTTCTCCCTCTCGAAGGGCTTTCACAGGGAGGATGAAGGAGGAATAGGGAGAGGGAGAGGAGAAAGGGAGAAGAAAAAAGGGAGAAAAAATAGAGGAAGGGGGAATTTGATCGAGTCCCTCAAATGGGAACGATGAGTTAAGAGAACTAACCGCGGTTAAACCCAAGGTAACCGAGTATTTGACATAGATGTCGGTGACCCGTGGGTGTAGGAAAAGATCAAGCTCACGGATTTCGTGCGAAAGACGTCGGACTCAATCGGGTTGACAGCTCTGACAACCGATCCGCACAGGAATATTGGAGCGGCAAACGGATCGAATATGGTTTTACGATTTGAATCGAATGCTACCCGTTATTACTGCTTTTGAACTTGGTCTTGGACCAGACGCATTTGGATCCGATACAAACAATATTAATTCGTAGAGTGGATTTTAATACTACAAGACGGCCGGAATCAATGACATGTTCGCTACAATGGTGGTGGTGATATGAACACAAGCAAAAGGATGAGGTCTGATTAACCAGTTAATTGAGACGGGCAGGAGGACCCGTTTTACAATAGGATTCTATTGCAGATTTAGGTCCAATATTAGGTTTGATCAATTCTAGCCCTGCCCCCATCCCTTACCTTCCTTTTTTTTTGATGTGCAAGTTGGGATGAATAAAAGCCCAAGCTTTTCTTTCTTTAGTTTGCACTTTTAAGATCTAAAGCTGTTTCGAAGCCTAAATAAACTTATGGTTACTTACTTTCAGTTTACGACTATTTACTGGATAGAGGAGTAACGTCTACGAGAATTGAATTAATGGACAGGCTTTCACTCAATTCATCAGCTCGACCAACTACACTATGCTCCCAACCCAAATGAAAATTAGTCCAATCTTACCAGTTTGGGCATATAAGAACGCATTTGGCTATCAGTTTGAAGCTTTGAATCCAAATCCAAGTTCAAGAGAGGATATATTGTTAGTTGTTCCCTTATGTGTTTCCAAATAAAAAGTAATGCACTAAGATTTCAACTAAAAAGTAATGCAAGTATCCGGGAGGGGAGCCGTTTCCTTCTACGCTAGTCTCCCTTGTGCAATTCCAATGAAAATCTTGTCGGGAGTAATTCCCAATTTATTGGCCCTTTTGCAATTAACGGATGCCCAAAGCGCTTCACCCAACTTGTTGAGAACATGAGGGTTTGATTTTGTTCTTCAAACCCAAAGTCAACGGTCAAATATCATAAGAAGACGTCACTCTTGCAGTCAATCGTGCACCAGCGGAGCCTAGAGTGTTAAAGCTTGACTCGTTTGGAATGACTGGATCATTCATGTCTTAATGAGCTCGGTCGAGTTGAACTTATTTTTGGAAGTTCGAACCAAGTTTAAGCCAATTAAGTTTTGAAACATCAAGTGGGGGTAACTTCGTTGAGAGGTAGAATAGAAACTCAAACTCATGGATTCGTTTTTTAAAAAGTTTAAAATTTAAGTTAATGGGGAAAAACAAAACAACACAGGGCCCATAGTGAGGACTACATGTGAAACATATGTAATTTTTTCATATGTCTAAAGTTTTGTTTTTTACCGAAAAAAAGAAAGAAAAAAAGCCAAGTGGGAAATGAATACGAAATATATGTATTAACAGAAAGCTGAAATGATCTTGAGAGGAGACTTGGTGGTATTGTTTTAGTTGGATATTCAGCTTTTGGTGAAATTTTCTTTTACCCATTCCACAAATGGGTAGATGATGGCCTGTGGTTTCTCGTTGGATCTGATAAGATTCCAAACCCTGTAAACATTCAAACTTATTGCAACTGTTGATTTTTCCCCTTATAGAAAGACACCTCGACCGAAACACCCATTCCCAATAGGTCCAAGGCTATGTCACACGAGTGCGGGTACGATACGGGTGCGGATACGGGGATACGGGTACGGATATGGCAAGTTTTAGAATTTTTTGATACGTGGATACGGCAAATATAATATTCTTTAAAATTTATAAATTAAAAAAAACAAATAAAACATTGTTTATCACACGTATCCGTGTAACTTAGCTCTTGTTTGCATCATGATTGAGTTCACTTTAGTTTTTGTTTTTTTGTTTATGTGTTCTTTCAATAAAAAATGCTTTTGTAGGGAGAGATGACAAAAAAAAATGATAAAAAATGCTTTAGTTTTTTTTGGTTCGGTTCGTATTTGACCTTGACCCGATCCAAACTGATCCAAACGTATCCGTGCCGTATCCGCGTATCCATGCCGTATCCGCGTATCGGATACGGATACGTGGGCCAATCCCACGTATCCGTGTGACATAGGTCCAAGGTTGTTTCGGGACTTGGGTAGGGATCGGAACACCCTTCAAACTCAGACATCAAAGGGACTAGTGCCTTCTTCTCTCTTTTTTCCTTTTCCATGCTTATCAACTGTAGTTTTATTCTTTCTAAGATTTCATTTTCTTATCTTGTTAACTTCATGCAAATACATGTGCCCAACACATGATTAGGACCAACTTTGCATGGTTATTATACACAAACAAGTAACTTTGTGAAACAATCCTGACCCGTTCCAATCCTTTCATACGTGAAGAGTCTTCACTCTTGTCATAGGCGAAGGCTAAGCCCTGGATGTTCTAGGCGCAGATTGACTCCAATCTCAGGCCTAACTCTTCGACCCTATTTTTCCAAGTGAATTAATGTCTAAGCTTGTTCAAAAGATCAATTAAGCGAGTTTGAGTTTTCTCCTTGCTTTCGTTTCTGTTTAATTAGCAGGTTCGTGATTCATTGGACGGCAAAAAAGAAAAGTAAAGCATGATTAAAGAGAAAGTTTCATTGAGCTCAATCTTTTCCTTTTGGTGGGGACTATAACCATGGGCGAGATCTGAGCCTAACAGATTATGCTGGCAGGTCGGATTTCAAGCTCTTGACGGGCTTCAATCCGAAGGTCATATCCACGTGCTTAAGTGGTTGATATCTTCAAGTTTAATGAGCTCATGACTTCAATATTCATTAGGTGCTTCTTTTGGCACAAACCAATATGAGTTTGCATAACAAGTTTGTCTCCAAGAGAGAGAGAGACGATAAAATGGGAATATATATAGAGAGAGAGGAAGCAAACTCTGTGGTTCATGTTTCTTTCAATTCATATGGCAAAAAATATTGCTGGTTAAGGAAAAGTGCAGAAGTTAATAGCTAGATAGTGGAAAAGTTGTTGAGCGTAAGGTTTTGATGAAGATGGGAAGCTTTAATTATCTACCTGCAGCCCTTGACATGATCGCTACCTATTTATAGCTAGCTTTCTTTAATAAAAATAAATGCTTGCTTAAAAGCATCACTGCATCAGTCTACGCACTCACTCACTTTTGTTTTCATGACCAGAGATTCACACTCTATAGCTTGTAAAATGAGGCTTCAAGGCCCCCCTCTGCCCATTCCCCCGTTTTGGGGACCTGGTTGCATAGGAGCCTAGGTGGGTGGCAGGCCTCCTTCAACTCCACAGCACTAAACTGAAGAGTTGATGTACTATCTATGCAACCCCCACCACAACCAGTTATGTTGCGCCCCTTGAGGCATATACACTTACTCATAATAAAAACAGATGAATCGATCACTTTAAACCTGCCATTTACATTAACGTGAGATGAGTGTTATGACTTAAGTGTGCATTTACAACCCAAGATTGATGCTCCTAATGACCAGGGGCGGAGGGAGGGGGGCCTCGCTTGGGGCACGACCTTGGTGAGCGTAGGAAAAAAATTTCTTTATATTGAAAAAATAATTTTTTTTTTAGTTTGGCCCGACCTATCGCTCCTCTTGGCCCGATCTGTCACTCCTCTTGGTCCGACCCGCGGATCGTTTGGCCCGCCCCTAAAAAAATGTTGGCTCTGCCCTTGCTAATGACTGCTGCGGATAGAGGATGAGTGTTGAGAAATAGATACTCTTCCAATGGGAAAGAGAGTGTGAATGGATTTTTACCGTGAGAAATGGAAAATATGATACCAAACGTGCATCTCCCACGCTGAAAAGTTCTTTACATGCCTCCAAAAACATATGAGACTTTCCCTCGTTCAATAAAGCCAAAAACCAAACAGTTGAGAAATTATACTTCAGATTTTCAATTTTTCACCCAAAAAACGCCCCTCTATTATGAATATAAAAACCCATTACGAAAGTTTCATGAGTTTCACTGTCAATAGTAAGTTTACTAATTTATGCTGCGCCCTTTCAATGAAGTTGCAGATTGGATACCATGGAATTTGGTTATTGAATCCGATTGTATAGTTCCATCCTGGATGTGAATAAAGCAAATAACATAATCATGGTAGCGGTAGATGAAGTGGAACTCATCATGCAAAGTGAAAGATTGCTTCACCTTGGATGGATTTATCTCGCACACCCATTGACGTTTTAAGACAGGAAGACCTCTTTTTAGCCAAACAAAATGAACTTTTAGAAAACTTAGTTTCTTGCACCTTGTGTGAAGAAAGTATTCTTAATAACAAAAATTTGCAACAAGAGATGTCCACAGGAAAAATTTCTGCCGATGAAGGTATCGAGTCTATTGACGGAGTGAATTAGCAGGGCTTTCTGTTTTTTTTTTTTTTTTTTTTGTTTCCTTCTCTCTCCTTTTCTTTTTGAGAAAATAATATCAATGTCTTCCGTTTTCCCGGATTCTTTTAGCTGCTTCACCGCTATAGGCAGATGGTCGTGAAGGATACGTCTCGACTGTCTCTTTGTCCTTTACAGCTCCTTTGTTCTTTCGTCTCCTCATCTAGATCATGTCTAGACGACTCTTAATTGATGATGGTGACTACTGCAACCATTATTTCTTGAAAAAGTAAGAAACAACCACCACAGTTATGGACTTTCTCTCTCTCTCTCTCTTTCTCTGTGGGGATTTGGTAAAAGGCAACTCATTTTCATTTCATGTGAAAACTTGATCTGTTGCCACCCAAGAGGACACGTAGCTTCAGTCTGGTCTCTTATGCAAAGGTACCAACACTCTATAATGTTGGTCCCAACTATGTGTCATTGTGTGTATCGTCCGTATTGACCATGCACGTTCTAATACCAAGAAATAAAACACAATGTGATTATGGATAGTGTCTCTAAAACCAACGATTAAACAATAGACATAGTTACATTACATTTCACCAAACAACAGCATTAACATGGATTCAAGAACACATTGTTCTTCGTACCAAACACCCTCTCGGTAGACAAGACAATAAAATGAGTTCCTCATTGTTCTGCCAAATTAATGGAACTGCAATGTGCTATTTCTTCACGACAGATGCTCTCCTAGTGCATCAGAGGACAAAAAGCTCATGTCCGCCCAATCAGCCTATATTAACAGAACGTACATCAAATCAAAGCATTTATTATGGTTGATATGGTCCAACACAGGCCGATGCACATCCACGATAAGCAGAGATGCTTTCTAGTAAGAGATTGGATCCAATAATTAGAACACTCCTTTATAATTACGAACTGTTCCTTGTAGGCAGGCTTCCTTTTCCTGAACAAGCTTAACGTGAAAGGGATTAAAAAGAAAAGTTCATGTCAAAATAACGGTAGCGAGGATGGTTAGTGTTACATCGTTCAAAACATGATAATAGTAAAACAGATCAATTGATTTCTTGATCGGAAAGAATGTTATTAAAGCTCGTAAGATTTCGCAGTTGCCCACCAAATAATTCAGGCTTTCGACGCTGGGTGATCATAGGGTCACTCCTAGTTATTACCAATCACGGGCTTTGGAAAAAATTCACTCATGGACTTGCAAAACAAGAAGCTGCATTACAATTGATCTCTTGCTTATTATTTTTCTTTTTCTTTTTTTCATTTCACAACTATTACAGCTCAGGATCTGCTGATCTTAAAGATGAAAAAGAAAACTTGAAATCTCAATTCTATTTTATACAGGTTTCATTTGTTTGAAATTATCTTTCCCATTGATGAAATTAGCGGCTAGCTAGCGATGAATTCTCCTCATAAAAATAATGATTCCTCATCCCTCAGCCTCGTGAAAGTTGGACGCTAAAATGACACATGCAAATTGTACCAAATAGGCACAGCCACTTTCTTATGGATCTGTGTTCATATTAGTAATGAAGGTGGAACTTTCTCTTCTTCATTCATACACCAAACACTTTAGGCGTCACCCGCTTCTTTGAAAGGTACCTGCTTTAGGACCACAGCTCTTAAAAAAGCTACCCTTATCGTGTAGGCATCTTTACATGAACTTAATGTGCACTACAGTGGAGTTGATAAGTCACACCAGAGAGGTTTTATTTGCCACCTCCAGGGTCCAAAACATTCAGATCCAAGTAGAGATCCTTGTCAATGATTCCTGATTCTTCCAGCGGAACTTGAAGGGGCTTTGAAATCTGGTTCCTTTCTTTTTTCTCTCTGTTCTTCTCCAAAGTCTGACTTCGTAGAATTTGATCTACCTTCTCAATGATTGAAGGGTAAACACCAACTAGATTGGTTTTTTTTTTTTGTCAAAGTACTATGAGATTTTTTTAGTTGCTCTCCCCCCTCTATTTCTGTTCTATAAATACAGCATTTGAATCAATCCTGTTACATGAACCGAAAAGATTACCTTTCAATTTTTTTCAAGATGGAGGGAGAAAAGGGAACGTGAAGATCATTTTGCATCCCAATGGTTTGTCAGGAGGCATGTTGAAAAAGGAAATCATTTTAGTGACATCACTTATACATTAAAGTTGAAGTTAAACAATCAAATACCAACATAGAAATTTAGAAGATCCAAGTTGATCGCCTTCATGGAAGCCAAGAAGCAAGAATTGCTTAGACATGCCTTGAGTTCAAAACCAACAAGGGGGGGGGGGGGGGGGGGGGGGGAGTTAAAGTGTTACCAATGCATAATTTGTAAAGAGCGGACTTGGATATAGAAGTGCAGTTGGTTAAGAATGGGGTTAGAAAGGCCGTTCCCCGGCCAAAACAATTTCATGTATACATCGGACAATTGATGCATCTCCTTGAAGCTCAAGGATGTAAGACAAAAGCTGTTGTTGAAAGTGAACTCCGCTTTAGCAAGCTCTTTCACATGGCATGGGTCCATCGATTTATGAACACTTAGTCATTTACGACCAACTCAAGGAAGCGGGATCATTACGCAAGTTCCACTGTAGCGCATCTTTCCCACTAAAAATCCAGAATCTCTTCAACCGAAAAAAAAGAATTTGATGCTTTACGCTACAGTATTCATTTGTCCAAGCAGAGCATGATCTTTAAGTATGCCACTAGAAGCTTGAACTTAGGCTGCTTGGAAGTGCAGCTTAATGTACATGAATTTACCTGAATGCATCTGTATGGTTATTTAAAAAAAAAATCCAAGGTACGGATAGGAAACAGGAACTGTTTCTTGTAGCTTGGTTCGTCAACCAGTAACGCAATCTCTTCTATGCCTTCTCACATTACAGATTCAATGGTGTGAACTACAATAAACAAGTTTAAAATTCAAATTTCATTTCTGGAAGCTTTGAGGCAAAGTATTCGAGCACGCAGCTTAGCCAATTATATGTAATATGAAATTTGCTTATTAGGGTACCGCAGAAGATACGACAAAAGTGGTAAAGCCCTATTCAAGGCAGAATATTGAGCTCATTGAATGAGCAATTCAATAACAGATCTTGGAGCCCTGACTTTTTACGCCCCACTGGGGCTCCGGGGCTTGGGCTGTGCAGACAGATGCTAGCTAAGTGAGGGATTGGGCAAGAAAGTCTTCCGCGTAGAGCCAAAGCTTCCGAACTTGCCAAGAAGTGGCAATAGACCAAGGAGCGAAAGCCACTCATTGCTTGCTCAATCAAGGAGAGCAGAAGGCACCTCTTTTGTTTGCCCCCGTGCTTTCTTTTGTTTGTGGAGAACCGTGCAATACCAAAAAAGAGATAGATCTCCAAGAGAACAAGGGCAAATCTCAAATAAGCCAATGAACATCGGGATGATACTAGGAAAGATGGTCCAAATAATCTCTATAGTAGTTCCACAAACAATCCTTTGCGGGATTGGATTTTTTTTATAATGGAAATGCCATAATGCGCGAACCAACACCAGTACTGACCATAAAAAAGTTGTATGCCATTCTTGCTTCTTAATGACGAAACACACGAAGATTCGGTGCATCGACAAGTTTTAGTAAAAGAATGGGCAGGGGACCTTCTGCGGGCAGATAAGATGAAGAGATGATTTTGGAACCTGAGCATTGAACTGTTCCAATGAACTATTTCCCGATATCCCTTGGCCAACATTGGGGATCTACATGTTCGTTAAGTAATAAAAAATTTTCTCGAGAGAGGGGAGATGCCCAAAATGTTATGACAGGCACTTTTTCAGTTAACCTTGTCCTCCGGAATGCTTTGGAGAAAGAATCCTGCCAGTTAATGAGAAAAAGGTAAGGATCAGAAGCAACTGCACAGATGGATTTTCTTGGGAACTTCACCAGCCATTTTCGTTCTCTCAAGATTGACTTCTAAAATCACAAAAGACGTTTGGATCACTTTAAGAACGATTCAGGGCACAATACTAAAATAAGGAGTTCCTACATTGGTATCTAGGAACTAGAAATGTGAAAGATGAGAATAAGGAAGCTAGTTCCTTTCAGGCAAAGCCAGAAATTAGCAGTAATACTTGAGTTTTAGAATTTTAAGGGGCAGCAATATGTAAATAAGTAGCCATGAGGTACCAATGTAAAATAGGCATTTTTTTGTGGGTCTGTGTGGGCAACTGCCTACACAAGCCCTCACCTGCCTCTACCACTGGTTCCTATTATACCAAAAACCAAGGCTGGCCAAAGGCATAAGAGGAAAGACGTGCATCTGGTCTTGCAGAATGATCTGAAAACCAAGCCGAATACATTTAAGATGCTAATTTCCTAACTAACAATTACAACTTAGATATTAATGACTCAATATTCCTATAAAAATATCTAAGACATTTTGTTATTAAACTTTGGAGCAGAAATCCTCAAATAAAACTCCTATTAGGTGCAGGTCAGAAGGGATAGACACAAACCTGCATGTGACTTGAGCTCTAACAAACGTATGACTGCAAGTATTGTTTGTGTCCTTGTATTAGAAAGAGAGAGAGAGAGCGAGAGAGAGGGGGGGGGGGGGGTCGTAGGTCATTATGGCTGCACACCATGCATTCCATCAACTGCCAAACGGATGTCATAATGCCATGGTTGATCCTGTACACTCAGAGGAAGTAATTTTTCACCAATGGAAGCCAAGAAACAAAACATGAAAAGGCTTACCTGGTGCCAATTGAACTTGGACACAAATGAATCGCGACTACATTTCAGAACTCAAAAAGGCGCAGTTCTACCATGCCTTCTTTCCTCTTGGGTGAATACCAAAATACAACCTTCCCAGACTCCAGTAATTTCAACGAGTAACATAAGCTATACATAACATCTTCCACATGAGGAAAGTGCTTTCCAGTTGCAGGAGAGTTTGCGGAAATCCTTGAATCAACTCGGAAAACAATTGGCCCAGCAACCTGTTATTTGGCAAGAAAACGTGCCCCAGTAAGCTTGCAGAAAATGAATGTCTGGCATAGGAATTCAAGTAAACTAACTATTTCAATCATGGCATTAGGAAGCCCTCTTTGAGTAAACTAACTAGTTCAAGTCTTGTACCTGTTGTTGAAAAATGATGTTAAGCTTTGGTGATGCTAGTGGGTTCACCTTCCTTCGCTCACTTGGTTTTTTTAACATATCAGAGAGCAAATATCTTGCTCCCTTTGCAAATGCAAAACCTGAGCAAATATCCAAGCGAGCATCAAGACGTGTGAAGTCATAAAAGCTTTCTCTGAATTTCCCATGCTGCAAGGTATAGCGTAGTGAACCAAATAAGTCTGCGCTAAAAGGGGATCTGCTCAATGAATATGGAAAGCCATCAGGTCCCTGGTTCTCTCCACCTAAGTACTTAGTTGGGTTACTACATAAGTTGATGTTGCCACCAAGCCAGGCTGCACATGCACCACCTGCAAAAAAGGAAAAACAACTGTCAAAAATATTTGTCAAGGACAGACAACCTAGATTCATTTTAACTAACTTCAAAAGGTGTTTCCATGTTAGCCTGTTAAACTTCAATTCCAATCTCATATATCAGAATATCTTAACAGCCAGTGATGAATGACGTGCAAACTCTTAGATACAGTTGCAGGCCTCAACTCTAGGCACAAATTGCAGGACAGGAGCAGCTTTTATGTATTTTTTTTTATTTACAAGAAAAAAAATTCCTACCAAGAAACCATAGGTGTAGGGGAAGAAAAGCGCACAATTCATATAATTGGTTTAGGCACAATCTTAAACTACCAAGATAGAAAGATAATTTTTTTGGCAAAAATTGATAAAATTGAGATATTCAACAGAAAAGCCATGTCCAAACTTCAGCTGCTGCTTGCCTATGTCGCTTTCTACTAGACTAGACAGTCAATGCATATTGAAGCACCAAATAATCCAGATACCATTTCCCAATTGTAGGTTTCCCCTTTCACTTTCTTTAGTATATATGAGCAGATAGAAGCTTTTGTCAAGGACCGGATCACCTAATGAGTGAGGACCACTCAGATCTTGCATGTTTCAATTGCATAATAAGTTGCAGAACCACCTGTGCCTGTGGGACTTGCTTCCGTCACTTTTGCCCACAATTACCTCTCAGTCCCTCCCCCTGTCCATGGCTATACAGGTGACCAATGTGGTGGTCTGGGAAGGGTTGGAAATGGGGAACATGCTTAATACATATTAATCAACAGATCAAAGTTATTACAAATTGTTCCTTTCCATTACCTCCCACCATGTTGAACTATTTGATGATATAGCAACTGCTGGGTATATTGTTCAATAAAAAAAAACCTTCACTTGCATGGGATTCAGCTTCAGATATTGATAAGATACTTCTCATTTGTCAAGTCATGGCACAATTTTCCTGATTGTTTGTTGTCTACACCTTTTAAATTCTTTTATCTATGCCACAAGAAGAGTATCAAAGTGGAAAGTTTCCAGTTTGTTTGCCTTTCGATAACCATGCAGCATCCACACAATCTTGTAGTTTTAATAATCTGCAAAGAATTTGTCCTTTAAAGTGAATGCACATACCAATAATTCCTGAGACGGCTGAATGAGGTTCATTCAAACGTATGTCATATGGAATCCTCAAGAATTTTCGCTCTTTGGTCCTCACTATTGCATCCTGTGGGTTATCTTTTTCCCTCCAGATGTCCATATTCTTCTCGTAGGAAAAAGCAGATTTGGCACACCACCCTGGCATTAGAGATGCAGGTACATCAACACATGTGGCGTTAAGTGGTTGAGGATGTCCACCATTTTTGTGTATACCAAAACGATAACGTAAGCCAGACTTGGAAACAAGGGAAGCCAAATCCAGGGATACAGAGGCCGGCACTTCCCAGTAAGTTCCATTTCTGTCAATGAAGAGCTCAGGCCACGCTGCTTCCAGGGTAACATCATGATGTGAAAACTGTGCACATGGAAGACTTGAGTAATCAGCAAGACAATTACAGACAAGCTCATTAGCCAATTCATGAGCAATCTGTGTTTAAAGCAAAATGAATGATATACGATTACTTCTGCACTAGAGGTATTAATCAAAGCAAGTGATATAAAAGATTAGACATGATTGTCTAGAAAGCCACTGAGAATATACGCACCAGTGCACACATTATAAAACAAGAAACTCCCTAGGAAAGCACAGTCAGTTAATCCAAAATTTTATAGGATGATGCTGATGACTGTTAATGAACTAGGGAACTAAATAAAAGGCAGACATTACTGGTTATGCTCGTAATACATATTGCTTGAATTTTAAGAAAACATCGTTCTTGTTCCTCCATAAACTGAAACATATAAAACCACAAATTTTGCACCTTGCAATTATTAGCAATCGGCTCTTTTTTATGCCTACCTTATGAAAGTAGATGGCTTTAGAGCGTCTCCCTTGCCCACCATGAGCTTCTGTACTAAGAACCAGAGATGAATTTGGTGTAAGAGGAAGCTGGGAACAAAGCCCTGCAGCGTACAATGTTTTATCACAAACAATCTTCAAAATATTCATGAGTCCAGGAATTTCCAGCTCATCACCACCAGTAACTTCAGCTTTAATGGAAGTGAACAATTTTTTTGGGCGAAGCTGTGCCATCAAAGTAACCCACCTAAATAACATGTAGACAATAATAAGAAAGAATTTAGACATGCATATAACTCAGAAAGACTGATACATGCACCAGTGCTATGAAGGTATGAGAAATACAACAACCAAACTGACAGCCAAATGCTCAAAAGAGCCAATTACTTCTAAAGAAACAGAATAACATCTGTGAAAAGATGCAGTAAATTGTCATTAAATTAACAAATTAAGTGAAATGAAGATTGCCAAATGACAATAAATAATTAAAATTCAGCATCAGACTAACCTTATTGAGCTTTACTAGTCCTGTGGAACATGTTTGCATCATCTTAAGAACGTAAACATCAAATCACACGCAGCATAGAGAAAATGTTCATTTGGTAGATCGGCAAAGAAAAAAATTGAGCATTTATTGGATCTTGGTTAGAACAAAAACTTCTTTACAGCATTGGGAAATATCAGAACTTGCGAAAGCAATAAAAGCATTCTAGGCCCTATTTCATTTCATCTGGTGGGAAGGGATCCCATTTGCTCTTAACTCGGTGCGCAAGCCTGACCAATGCCAGGTGGAAGGGAAAGTTGTATTGCACCAGCCCAGATGCAACACAATTTTGCCTTCAAAATAGGGTGGAGGAGAGAATAGTGAGTCCATGCCTCCAACTCAGACTTTTCTCACCAGCCTATTTGATATTTGTTTCGTTCAATGATAGGAAACTTTTAAATCTTCTTCCAGCTCAGCATTTTCCCAGTAATTTAGGGTGAAATAAAAGAGACCCTGATGTCCTTCCAAGAGGTGAATGACTTCCTTGCCAAGAAGCTAAATTAACGTAGTATAGTTTGAGCTCCTGAAGCACGTTTTCATGAAGCAAGATGAACAACAAATGTGAGGCTCAGAAAGAAATTGATTTTCTTCCATCACCAGTACAAGGCAGTTCTGCGGTTAACAATTGACGAGAGACTTATGGTGAGAAATGAAAGGAAAAACTATCAGTCATTTTGCCATTCTTACCACAGCTAGGGAAAGATAAGATTAATAGCCCCACTCAGTTGAATGTCAATTTTTTCCCACTAAAAGGCCTTACATCCATGGTTCGTTAATGATCCAACCACATCACCACAGTAAATTTTGAGGCTTATCTGTGGTGTAGATAGTTATATCGTCGGGAACTGTTCAGAGAATGAGAACATTTACAAGCGTGTTCAATGGCATGCTTAGTAGTTTTAGAGATAATAGTGACTGAAAACTGTCATGTCCTTGATTTTATTTTCTTGTTTAATGCAGTGAGCTGTTCTTTTAGATTGCTTTCAAAAGTACATAAACAAAAAGAAGCTGACAATCTACTTCCAGCCTTCTACTAAAAAATTTAGCAACCAAATTTGGCTAACATTCAACAGAAACTTTTGAATATCTATTTGTTACAGCAACTTTACTCGTCATCATAATTTATATCACCATCACTGCAGTTCGATGTCACTTTAAATTGAAAAATGTTACTGTTCATGATTGCGTACTTGACGCAGGTGCAGACCAGGTTCATGACAACTAGGCCGACCTACACCCACGCTATCCGCATCCTGACTCAAAAGGCAATGGCATGGTTCTCCATAGTCCATAGTCGATTCAGGATTCAGGTTCAAAACCGAGAATGAAAGAAAGCAATTTGCGACAGTGGAGTGAGTAGCAAGGGCAAAGGCAGCACTCCCATAGGCCATAGCTCATCGCGTTGAGGCGGCGCCGAACAAGTTTGATCCGCAGGTCCGAGTCCGGGAAACATGATGAGGACAAAACAAAAGGGTATGGATCCAATTTGGAAGGTGACCCCGAGCTTGAGACATGTTCAAAATTAGATTTGGTGTTCGGTTCCAACAAAATTGATCCGACAAATCTGGCTGTCCACAACTTCCGGTCAGGAGAGGTTTTTTCTTTGAAAAATTCGCTACGAAGGAGACACCAAAAAGGAAAATAAGAGAAAAGTAGCCACATTTACTGAGCTACCCCACTGACTCGCCGAGTCGGCACAGATTCATGACGATAACTCGGGCAACAAATCCGAGTCGTGATTCGGGAGAAAGGCCGCAAATGAAGGCCCGCCCGAGAGTCTCCTCTACTCTCAATCCCGAGGATCTGCTGAACACCATTTTCCGGTCACCGTAGAATACACAGTCGGCAAGCCCAAAGAATCCCACACATTGCCAAAACACCGTAAATTTGGCACATAACAACAAAAATGCGATTCAGAGAAGGCCGGAGATAGTCGTGGACCACGACGGTAGACACAGAGAGAGAGAGAGAGAGAGTACCAGTTGGAGGAAGGTGGGTTGATGAAGAGAGGGGTCTGGAGGGCGAATGAGCCGTGCGTGTCCTTCAGCGAGGCCGCGGCGGAGGAGGGAGAGCCAGAAGCGGCGCAAGAAGAAGAAGAGGGCAGAGGAGGACAGAAGTTGGGGACGAGGCCTAGAGGGAAGCCCCTGGCGAATACCGGGAGCTGCTGCGCTCTGAATGTGGTTCCCGCCCTCGCCAGACCAACTGGAAACGGATCGCCGGGCACGGCCCTTGCCACCCCATCCACCGTGGCCGCCGAAGACAAGTTCACGTCCCAAAATGCACAGTCCATCGCCGTCCTCAGCTTCGCCATTCCTCTCTCTCTCTCTCCCTCTCTATAAAACCCCCTTATCCCTCTATTGTAGTCTGGCGAGAGGGAAAATGAACATTCCAACTCTCCCTTGCCTCGCTCCCTGTCTTCTCTTGCCCTTTTCATCAAGGTAGACGTTTTTGCCCTCGGCCTCGTAAATGCATGTCCGATATGCCCCGTCGCTTCTAGGGTTCCCCGCGGTCATATTCTAAATCCATAGTAATTTACAGCAAGCTCCCAATTTTATCGATTTTGCTCAACTGCGGCTCAGAATTTGTGCCGTTCGAGTTTTAGGATAAGTTGTAAAACAGAAAAAAAAAACTTTCTTGCTCGCCTAAGCACGTTGCATCTGAAAAATTTAATAATCAATCGGCGTATAAATTACCACCCATAAACTGGTAAGGATATTCCAAACCCCTACCTCGGCTTAAAGGGGAAAAAATGCATCAATTGCATTCATGAACACTGATCATATCCTTTGTTTCGTTTGCATTGTCCAGATCTGTTAAAGCTGTGGCCTAAAAGTTTGGCTGACAGATCATTTAGCGACCTTCTTCTAAAATTCCGGGGTCCATACTAAAATGGCATTCGAGACAAGAAGGCAGCACGAAAGTACCGCGACTCCAAGGAGAACAAACACCTAATATTGCAGGTTGACATGAAGGCCTGACTTTGATAGTTCCCATCCATATGTTGGTGAGTCAAGGCTGGCTTCAATGAGTAATTAATAGGAAACAAACTTGGCTTCACCGAACTAACGCACCTACACCACTGAAAAATTCTTACAAGCTCCAAGGCTACTAACCTAAGCAAACATAGCATCCATATCACTCAGCTGTGTGTGTGTGTGTGTGTGTGTGTGTGTTAGAGAGAGAGAGAGAGAGAGAGAGAGATGTTATAAATGTGCTGCACAAGAACACTTCATGTCGATTTCAACTGCTAAAAGAATGTCGTGATGCCATGTGAGGACCTGTACACTCGAAAGGGTGCAAGTCAGATTTCTGCCAATAGACACCCGAAGAAAAGTAGAAAACAAAAAGAACACCTGATGCCAAACGGAGCTAAACACATAAGTTACAGTCTGGAACTAAAATGGCACCTCTAAAGTAACTTGCGAAAATCTTCGATCTCTTGAAATTATAATCATGTGTGCCGGTGTTAATAGGTTTGCCGTTAATTCGTTTAGTTGGTCTGCTCAAAACATTCAGAAAGCAGATATATGGCTTCCTCTGCAAAAACAGCAGCAGCGGAACAAATATCCCGTCCAGCATCAAGCAGGGCAAGTGGGAAACATTAACCCAGAACTTTCCCATGCTGGAAAGATATAGTGAAATGGAAAAAAGTGTCCACACTGAAAGGGGATCTTCTCACTACATACGAATAGGCATCAGATATTCGGCTCTCTCCATGTACTCGCCTGGTTGAGTCACACTCTGTAAGTTGATGTTGGCATCTATTGGGTTGCAGAAGCCACACCTGAACATACAGAAAAAAAAAAAAAAATTTAATTGTCAAACGAAGCTGTCAACCAAAGTTTGGATGAAGGAATTGCCAGAAAAACTCAACAGACAAAGACTATACGATAATTAATGGGGGTTCCCACTGCGTGCGTAAGCAAAATGCAGGATTGCCCAGAACTACAACAGGGTGCAAGTTTAAAGCCACAAAATAACAATATTTCATGATGCGATGTTCATAGAAAGCTATAAGATCCAAACTTCCATTCAACTTGTATCCATTTTGACCATTAATCAAATAGTTGAAGGCACAAAACTGCAGCACCAACTAATGTAGATAACATTTTTCACATGCATTATCATTATTATTATTATTATTCATTTGTACTAGATCAGCACATCTCATACATACGCCATACAGCCTGGATTTATGTGATTCAAGCAAACAAAAGCTATGGATGCAACTGTGATTATGGGGCTTGATCCCCCGGTGCCTTCATCTCAATGCCTTCTCATTCTCACCATATTTATCAACAGAACTGTATTATCAAGTGTCACCACTTTCCATGAACACCCACCAGGTTCAAGAATTTGACAATTTTGAAAACTAATGCATATTATTTATAGAAGGAACTTGAGTTGCATGATTTTGTCTTGAAATTGAAAATATGCATATTTAACAAGTAAGCAGACGTGCTACAATGTTTATAACTATGTATTCCATCTTTGCCTTTTTATTCTGAAAAAAAAAAAGACAGACAGAACACAGAATTCCAATTCTTTGGAGCTTGTCATGGATATCTACACAATTTTACAGTTCAAAATTTCTGTAATCACCTCTTTGAAAGTGAGCATTTCATACCAATAATTCCTCAGATTTTTGAATAAACAACCGGATGTCAGATAAGGACCTCAAGCATTTTCACCTTTTAGTCCTCACCATCAAGTTGTTTCCCTCTTCCAATCCAGATTTGCATATTCTTCTCTAAGGAATAGGCAGCTCCATAACACTAGTCAGGCATTACAGATGTATATCATCATTGCGTTTAAATGTTTTGACTTTTGAGGATATTCAACATCTCAGTGTATATCATAACTGTAATTTAAGCCATATTCAGAAAAAGGGAAGCCATCCCAATATTAGCAGAAGCACTTCCCCTCCATTTCTGCAATGAATAGCTAAGGTCGAGCTGCTTCAGATATAAGACCTCGGTATGGAAGCTGCAAAAAACGACGAACTTGAGTAATTACCAGGGAAAATCGGAAACAAGATCTTTAGTTATGGCAACTAACACAATGAGATTTGTTTCTAAGGTAGCAGGAACGAATGATTGGCAAATGTTTATGCATTACATTGTTTATGGCTTCACATAGGCTGCCTGAAGCAAGTGAAGGGAAAGATTAGACATATGATTGACTAGAGAATGATTGAGAATATATACACCACTACACATTTTATTCTACAAGTTCCTTGTGAATGCACACTCAATTTTTGAACTGAAAATTACAAATATATTCACCCTTTGAATTGATAATTGACAATTCAATTGTTCATAAGTAATGAAAAAACAAGATACTAAGTGATTTAAAAAAACTATACTATGTGTCAATAAAGCATCCAGAGAAGGAATATGCAGGCAGTGAAAAGGTACAGGATCATTAAGTCCAGAGTTGCTATAACAGTCAGCTGTAATGCTTTAAGCAAAATAGATAGCTTCAGAATGTTTCCCTACCCACCCTCATCTGTACTAAGCATCAGAAATATCTTCCTACATATTATACAAGCAGAATACAGAAACAAGTTGTGCATACAATCCTAAAGCATTGTCTCCTGCCTAACAACTGTAAAATTATATGGTTTAATTAAAAGTGGGACTTAGGTCTGCCCTACTGCTTGAACTCAACCATGAAGATATGTCAGTTGATCCTATCTACAACACCAATGCTATATTAATCCATGATTCCATGCAGCCCTAGAATGGGACAACCAGATAAAAAAAAAATACGCTTCTAATGGCGCATGAACAATGCAGAATACATGGAAACACAATAGCAATTGGGAGATTGAAAAAGGTAAACATGATCATAGTGGAACCCATGTCTTCTTTGGTGAAAAATATGAAAAACTTCAGTAAGTCCCATAGCCTTCATTATACAATATGAAGGGGTAGTTCACCAACAAAAGTTTCAGAAAACTTTAAATCAACTCACGAAAGAAAGATCTGAATTACCTTGACAACCAAATATAGAAAGCTGCAACCTCTATCACATTTGTGCAGCAAGTGTAACTCTGTCTGCATTCTCTTCGTCCTCCTTATCCTTGTGTTTCAGAGCTTGGTCACCTGATCCAGATAGAATCTCTCTCGCCCTCTGGTCAAGCTCTTCAATTGTCATGGACCGATCTGCAAAGATAGAATTCTTTTTGTAGTTCCATACAAGCATAGAAATGTAATCCTGAGGTGTTACAAGACCTTCTTCCCTAAGTGTTTCCCTTTGTCGATCCAAGGTTTCTTGATTCTCCAGTTTTATATATTCAAGGATAACTCTCTCATGTTCAGGTCTCCAGTCTTTTGGAAAGGGCGTGTAATCAGGCTCAGGCACGAGAGATAACCGTGTAAACATAAGACCATCTATAGAATCCAAGAGGCCCATTCTCATGAGATTATGGTATTCTGGAGACTGCCCTTTCTTCTCTTTCAATGGGCGGCTTAAATTCCTTGACGCAATCTTATACACCTTTGCACGAGATCGTAATTTGTACTTAGCAGCATACAACTTTGCCAGTGACCCTCTTATGATATATGAACAAAAATTCACAACTTTCTTCCTGTTATCTGCATAACGGTACCACTCAGCCATGGTTGCCAAAAGCTTGTTCATCTGTGCATTTGTGTGTGCTTGTGTTGCATGGAACATTCGGAAACAAGGTTGAGGATCTGGATCTCGATCCCCCTTGAGAAACTCAAGCTTCCTAAATTGCCTAACGCATTGCTTTAAGCTTGCAGTCACTGAAAGAAGGGTGCCCACACCCTTTTCACTAATAATTTTCCCACCAGTTGCTGTGTACCTCAACGTTGGATAAACAACTCTTCGACATAAGACATGATCAAGGAACATTATCCCTTTTGTGATGTGTTCGATTGGCAAACTCTCATTATCAAGCTTGAGTGCATACTTTTCGTCACAGAACTCAATCAATTGTTTCCTAATAGTAGCTGCATCAGCTCTAGGTCCCCTCACACCAATCAAAATGTGTCCCCCATATCGTATATAGTCCATCTTCCTTGTTTTATCTGGTCCACTGGTCGGAACAAACTCAGGCCAGGAGGTATTCCCCTGCTCCTCCTCACCACTCGGACTGTTCCAGATGACATCTGTCTTTGACGGACGGAAAAACTCCTTGATTTTCCCTTCCATCCAGTGATCCAACTCATCAAGGCAGATGTTGGCCAACAACGGACTCAGGACTCCACAGTGTCCCCATGATGGCACCTTCTCTGCTTCCTCAGGAGCAAAGCCAAAGAAAGTCGTGAGCCAATAAGGGTCAGGCTTAGGCTCATCTTCAGCTAAAACCTTCTTTTTCTGGTACTTCCTCTTCTTTTTCTTCTTCTTGTCCTCCTCTGGCGACCGACCAGTAATCACCGGCGTAACAAGAGCCGATTTGATCAAATCCATCACCAATTTGTCCCTCACATCTCTCATAAGAGCGCCGATCACCATACTGACCTTGACACCATCCAATATCGTGCTCAAATCCCCTTTCACGTACCAAAGATAGCCCGCGAAACTCCTCCGGATCACTCTCAACACCGTATGAGCATTCCGGCCGGGCCTAAAAGCATACGATTTCTGCGAAAACCTCGCCTCATACACAGGTTCTAGGATCATTAACAGGACTTCCTGCACAATTCTATCTTGGAAAGCTGCAGGTTGAGTTGTAGTCAAAAGAGTCCTAATCTTCCGCTTTGAGAGCGACTCTAAATCAGTTTTATCCTTGGGCGACCTAATGAAGAACTCCAGCCTAGCGCCCCACCTAAAACGATTCTCAAGTACGGCATCACGGAGAGAGATCAAGCCCTCAAATGCTGCATCGTCAATCGAATTCTTAGGCATATACGCGCCGGTCTCGTCAGCGCAGACCTTCTGGTAAGCTATAACCCACAACTCCAGCCTCCTGAGGTACGTCGAAAGATTGTAGACGTTTTTCTCGGGTTCTCTGAAGTTTTCAACCCATAACTTCGCGCAAATAGAGACTCCGTCATCTCTGAGCAGAGGCGGGCGATCATTGGTGCCGCCGGGACGGGGTCTGGTGGAGAAGGGCGAAGAAGAGAAGGGCAAGAAGAGGAGAAGGGCTTGTGGGGAGTCCGAAATTGGGGTTTTGAGATGGGTTTTGGGGTTTATGAATGTTGAGATTGTTCTAGTGAGGGCCAAACGACGATGCATTTGGCCGGTGGCAGTCTAATGATTCATAAGCTAAAAATGCTCGGGAGAAAACACGATTTTCAACGAATTAATACAGGCGGAAAATGCAGAGATGAAAATGAAGTTTCTGACAATGAAGAGAAGGAAGAAGAAGATACCAACTACTGAGTACCTGAACCAAGGAGAACAGTCGAGAGAGACAGAAGACGAGCGACCGCGGGGGTTTGCAATGGAAGAGCTAAAACCCTGTTCGTGTCCGAACTGGTGGAGCAGGGATACTCACAAATTACCGGGCAGTGCACAGACATTTTAAGAATTGCCATTCTTGTCGGATCAGGATCATAGATTTCAGGATCCAGAAGTTCTAATATCCATCAGGAAGAAGGAATGGAGCTAAACTGAGGATGCTATTGGGTTTTCCCGTTCATTGACACGAATCCCCGTGAGCTTGATAAACAGGATCCTTTTGGTGTGCATTTCTGATTTTTAATATGAATGAACTCGAATTAGTCCAATTCAACTATAATCTAGTTACATGAAAAGAAAAAAACAGGCCCAACATACAACACAGGTGACTTGATTTCAAATCTAGATCAGGATTTGATTAGAGATATAAAGAGAAAAAAAAACCATCAGACTCTGAAACGAAGACCGATTCTGACTATGTGAAGCCCAGTTACGTCAATTTGGTAATCAAGCACAGCACGATTCCATGCCTTCTCTTGGTATAGCTTGGGAACATGTACAACGTTATGGAATGCCATCTTGTAGCAAATAGAGAAATTGTTTTTGAGAAATATGAAGAAACTATTGATGCCGACGACGAAATGGGAGTACGGCACGATGTGAAGAAACCACACTAAGAAGAAAGTGTTTACTCTTTGTTACTGACGCAATGTAACCATGGATACTTCAGTCATGGCCTCTTTCCTTGGTCGAACACCTGTTTGGTTCGGCACTAGTTGGGCGAACTTGAGCATTGCTAACGGGATTTCCAGCTTAATCTTCCTCGTTCAGGATGCAAGAAGTACAAAGATAAATATCACAATAAACCAAAAGCAGGTGCGTCTCATTAACAATATCTGCCGAGTGCCGATACGATGCAGATCTTTAAACCTGACTTTGTTTCATTATTTAATTGTCAAATGCAAGACATTCTTTTCCATTTATAAAGACCCTTTGGAAAGGATTAACAAAATTGTGTCGATCAGAAGTACTCCTTCAGGCTGCAAATCAAGCCAATGGTTACAACACAATTGATACTCTCAGCCTTCAGCCATATTCAACGTCAAGTGCCTCCAATACTTCACACCTTTTGAGTTTCGGTTTCAGTCATCCAGAACTACAATGAAAAATCGGAGATAACCAAGAAATAATGACAGAAGCAACAGGATCGAGTGTTGGAAACTTCAATGAGATGTAAGTGCATCGCCATGCCCTAACAAGAACATCCGCTCCCTTGCTGCTGTGCCTGTGATGGATTTGAAGTGGTCGCTTTTAGGTTTACGTCCACCATGTCTTCTTGTTTTGTTGATGAAAGTGTCTCCATTCCTGGAAGTGCCGCTGCAATCTTTCGGAATAGAGCCTGCACAAGAATGCCAATACCTGATTTATTCCCTACGAAAGCATACAGAAAAACTATTAACGCTGGACTCTGGAATGGTAGGTCTGGTGACCATTCGAAGGTTGCAACTTGATCCAGGTTAGGGGTGCACAAGGAGCAGATTTAGAAAAACCAAGGCACCAAAAGGAAGCACAAGTGCCTGCATTAAATCATACCCATCAAATTCATGTCCCAAGAAACTCTTGACAATTACTGGCTGGTAAGCAAGCAACCCAAAGTTGCACCAGCATTTTTTAGCCCATGCTCTGGTTCAGTGGAGCCTGAGCATGAGGTCAAAACTCATAATAAACTGAAAAATTCTGTGTTGCAGTGAGAAAAAAGTAAAAGAACTGAACTGCCAGGCCTATGCAGGTCCATCCTGAATCTGGAACAGATACTACTATTTTATAACTCTCACATTCATGAGAACTCTCTCTCTCTCTCATATGCACACACACACACACACACACACACACACACACACACATACATACGGCCTGCCTGAGCTGAATTGAGCCAAGTAGCCTTCCTTCAAGCCCATTTTGTTGTCATGTTCAAATGAATTCTAAACTTATTCATGCACCAAAATGAGCCCACCACCGACAGGCTTCTTGATTTACCAATCCTACCCACAAGCAAATGCCCAGCAAATTAGTTGGCCTGCAACTGTAAGAAAAAAACAAAGTAATGAGTTGAACCTTAATATTAAATCCAGCTTTGGCACTCGTCTCTATGAACATGACCCCAAGCTCATGGGCCTTAGCCTCTCCCTCCTCTATAGAAACGTGCCTGTTGCAACAAGGTAAGGATGAGTAAGAAACTGCACAAGACCTGGTAAAAATGTCAAAGCAGTAACTTCCAAACATGAGCAAACTGCATTGGAGTAATTAATTTCATATCAAATATAACAAGTAGCTTTGTCTTACAATGACCAAATTGTACACAAAGGGTCAGCATTGTTGGATTTCAACCTTTTGAAGGTTATCACACATAAGTATGGAGGAAAGGAATACACTACCCAAAGTGACAAGGAATATCTTAATGATTTATGTGTTGGACGAGACTACAGTACCCAAAGAGAACAAAAAACCAAACAAAAAGGACAAAGAGAAACACGTATAACAAAACAACCCAAAAAGAAAACTAGTCCATTAGCAGGCATCTGAGCTACAATCTGCAACTAATGATGTTCATAACAATATAGGCAGCATAACTATTGATTAGAATCATGAAATGGAATGAATAAAGCTGGAAAACTTACAAACTGCCAATATGTACACCTGACCTCCTTATTGTACATCAACAGCTTGCCCAAACACAAGCACCATTGACGTATAAATTAAATTTCTAACTCTTATTGATAAAGTGGCACATGTTTAGTTATTAAAACTTTTCCCTATATCCTTGCCACAAAAGAACAACTCTATCAACAAAGAGGACAACTCATGAATGAAACTGCTTTACATTGTTAAGTTCATACTTTACACAAAGCAAGAAGGTTCTCAAAACAAATACTTCACAAAAGCTGTGCACTTAAAATTGACAACAAAATATACATGTAACCAAAAGAACAGAAGAAGCAGTGCAAATACATACTGTTGGTATCATGAAGGATTAGTGGATAGATCAACAGCTCAAGTGAAGATCATATACACTTTACAATAAACATGACAGATCATTTTAGCCAAGATATTCAACAAGAATCCATGCAAAGGAGAAAAGGCCTTAGATGTTCTAAGTTCTAACATTTTCCGTTGCATTGTAAGATTCAATAAACAATAACAGGTGAACTAGTTGGAGAAAAATGATCAACTCTCATAGTCTCAAGTCTCAACAACAAACCACCAAATTTTTTTTCGCAAAGCAAAATTACAATTGGCATGACAACCATTTGATGATGGTGACTTGAATTAGCAGATAAACATCACCTCTTTTCTACAAGGTCCGTTTTGTTCCCAACAAGAACAATGATAACATCACTACCACGCTCAGTACGTACTTCCTCAATCCATTTTATGGTGTTCAGAAAGGACTGCCGGCCTGTACCACAAAAAGGCAAAATGAAAATAAAAAACAACTTAATTAGAGTGAATGGGAAAAGGGGAAAAATGAATTGTGTGACACTGTGACATGGAAATGATATGGAGAAACCATAAGATGAAAGAAATGATGTTACTTGAACCAGCAAAGAGTTGCGAAAAACACTTCTGCGGAAGTATTAACACTCAAGTTGAATGATCTAGGGTTTATATAGGCATTATGCTGCAAATGGAGATGCTTGAGTTTCCATTTGAAACATGTTAAAGAGTGTTTCTGCAATATTAGAAAGTTGAATAGCAGCTCTTTAAATATTTTCTTATATTTAGTGGACTGATTTTGTAATTGGTAAGTTACCAACCCTAATCTCTTTTAATATGAGATTAGGGGTCACGTGAAGAAGCAAGAAAGTGTTCTCTCTCTCTCTCTCTCTCTCTCGTCCCCTTCTTCATCCAATATTCAACATGGTATCAGAGCAATAGTCCTAGGGCTGTGTGATCTAGGGTTTCACGCCTAGGGTTCCCTTCTCCTCTCTTCCGCCAAACTAGGGTTTCACACCTAGGGTTCTTGCTGGTTACAAAACAAGCAAGTTGATTGGTTGGTTGGATAGGGG
>JAANDH010000050.1:0-144374 GCA_011799765.1 Nymphaea thermarum
ATTATTAAAATAAAAATTTTGAGAATGTGGTGGACGTTTCCACCACCGACCTCCTCTCCCTATAAATAGGGATGGAGGGCATGGAAGTTGAGCATCGAAAGTGCTTGGTGAGCTTGAGTGTGTGTGAAAGATTTGTGAGTCCAGTGTGCTCACTTTGTGAGCTTGTGAAGTGTTTGAGAGTTGTGCTCAGTGTAAGAGCATCGGGCTTGGAGGTGCTAGGGTGTGGGAGTTTACTACGTGAGCTGAGGTGAGTTTTCTTGCACCTCTTTCTGTAATGTTTATTTTGATGAATGAATAGTTTAAGCATACTCTGCCAAAGTTGATATTGAGTATTATTCTAGACATCGAGACTCTGTCAGTTTTTCTCTGCATATATCGGGTTTGGATCTAAGTTATATTTAGGGCCCGCATCACGTTTTCCAACAGAAATGAGGAGGGGGGGATTAATTGGCTGTGAATGGCCGATGAGCGAGTGCTTGGAATGGGAGGAGGAGGAGTTGATGGACTCCGAGGTCAACCGTCGTTTGCTTGCTGATGGAGGCGGAAAAATCGTAAACGAAGCTCTTAGAAAGGGAGTTCCCAGATCACTCAGGGGCAACAAGCCTGGAATGTCCTATCGGGGATGCGCACCAAACAGAGCCTACATGTGCCGCCCCTGCTCGTACTAATTGGTTGATAACATGCTTAACTAAACATATTCCTCTCATTGTGCTTGCATCTCGTTCCACCACGATTTTACTTGATTTGTCATCTCCCGCACCAGCTTCATGCCGATCGTTGCATCCGCATGCCTTGGAAGCCTCTTCTTCCTCCTTCCGTTGGACCTTCCCTTGTGTAATTCGATCGGCAAACTTTTAGCCGGTAAATAAATGGACTGCTTGACACCCACTCTTATTAAATACGGCGGACCTAAGATCTTCGACAGGTTACAAGAAGGAAAGCATTTCTTATCGCGATGGTTCGTACAAATATGGACACACTTTTAACTTTATATTTTGGTTTAAATATTATATGCCTTTGCTTAAAACATAAAAGTGACGAAAATATTTTTTTTTTAATTTAAAGGATATTCATGGCATTATTTGACTGCTTCGCGTAAAATGTTAATTAACACGAAAGGACGGACCGACTAAGATAAAATTGGACAATTCTCAAACCGGATCCAATTAATATTTTTTTAATTTTTTAAGAAAAGTAAAAAAGGAAAAAGGTAGAAATCAATCGACAAAGCGCTTTGTCCCACTCATTAGTATCAACCAATAATTCAATAAAATCATACTTAAAAAAAAGGGTTCTTCTCTCTTTACATTTTGAAAATGTTCAACATAGGCCCGTGCATGCAAAAGTGTGTTATTCCAACACAAAATATAAATGGAATGATTTCTACCAGCACCACTCTTAAGAAATGTGTGTCATGCATATGGGCTTGCACGGTACACAAACCTGTTCTGATAATCTTGTTGTTGAAGATATGTGCATATTATTTATTTTCGATACATCTAGTTTTAAATAATATATACATTTATTCTTTGTTCGTTAACTATTGGATAGTTGTAGATGTTCAATATTCTTGATTTTAATGTTTGCTTCTTGTCAAGTTCTTCATTCATGTGTTGATATTTGCTACTAAATTATGTTGAAAGATGCAACTACAGAATAGCAATAGATATTTCACAATCTTCTTTATGTTTAAATGGCAAATTATGTTTTTTTTTCTTTCAAAAAAAAAAAAAAACTTAACAAAAACCAGGTCCAAGTCACCAACTTGACCTACCAAGTCACGAGTTAAGGACGGACGAGTCGAGTCTTGAGTCATTAGGTTTTAAAACATTGATTTTAACAGCATCCAAAGCTGTCACAAGTCGTTAGGTTTTTTTTCTTTTTTTTTTGTGAGCTTGCTCTTTCTTTTTTCTCTTCGTTACTTTTCCCATTTGGCTTTTTGTGCCATCCATTACATCTCATATGTTTTCTTTTCGTAGTTAATTATTATCCAAAACATCAACAATCCTCTTGGATGGAAAATGTTGGCATGTCATATATCTAAACAGCTAATTTGTCTTAAACAAAAAGGCAACTTTTTAAAACAAATAGATTTTGGCTCAAATTTTCTAAGTTGGTTCTTCAGCAATTTCAAGTATTTCTCACTTTATTTATGTCTTCTATCTACACAGTCAAACTTAAAGTAATGACAAACTCGTGAAGAAACGGCCAATCAAGACGGGTGGAACCACACTCCCCACCTACGCATGACTCTCTTTCAACGAGGAACCACCACAGAGAGAAGAAGGAATCTCCGTTTAAAGGTACTTTTCGGATATATTTTGTTTTTTTATTTAGCAAAGTATTTCATAAAATGAAATGATCATTTGGAATGTTCAAATGTTAGGCAGCTCTTAGTAGATATACATCGAATGTTTCACATGTTTATATAAATTTATCTTATGGGGAGAAGAAGAGAGCGCATACTGTTTTTCAATCATGAAACTATAACGGGACTCAAGAAAATATCAGATAGTATCCCAACAGTATAAGGAGTTGCATAATAACCAATCCCGACTACAAAAAGCTTTTTCATCAAACAATTGGGCTCCAAAGAGGGTGGTGCACTTGGGTGGGCAAACCGTTTTATAAGTGGTCAATGGCTGGTTCAAATCTTAATAGTGACGGAGCTAATTTTGCGGCGCCGGACCAAAAAGACGAGGCCCAGCCTCTCAGTCTACGTCTAGGGAAAAGAGTCGCAGCACTGCGTGTCCGGCGATGGCAAAGCCTTGTGCATTGCATCTTCTATTGTTTCTTCTTGTACTTAATTTGAATCATCCAGAAAAATCACTTTCAGTTTAAGTACAAGGAGAAACAGTAGATCAAGCAATGCACAAGGCTTCTACCTTTGTTGGACAAGCGGCGCGACTCCTTCTCATTTTGTGGCTAGACATAGACAGAGAGACTGGGTCTTATCTTTTTGCCCGCCCCACTAGCACTAGCTTGCAAAAAGGACCGACACTTTTAGGTTGCGTTAGGATCCCAGGCTGCATATAGGTGTGCTTTGAGAGATATTAACTGAGAACCTCAATAATGATGCTGCATGCAAAAAGCCATGGACTTAAAGTCGAATGGGAGGGAGGTTCGATCTTAAATCCATGAATCGGATATCACTGTGGATCTCATGATAAAAACAATAGCAACCTTAAAGAAGATTTGAACGAGCCCCTAGCTACTTAAAAGCGGTTTGCTGAAGAACCAACTTAGAAAATGTGAATTATGAAATCTCTTTCTTTTAAAAAATTGTCTTTTTTATTAAAGAAAAACTAGTTGTTTTGATATATCAACATTTTCCATCATGAGGGCTGCGCTTGTAAACACCTTTTCAACACCCAAGCTATCATCAATTACAAGTTGTTCAATTCCTAAAGCGGGTCAAATCAATAACAAGTTGTGCCGACATGTAGTCCGCGTAAATCCAAGTCTAAACACAATATTTGTTTGTTTCCCTTCTACAGTAAGTGCTCCCCCACCCACACCAAAATTCATGTGAAGAAACCAACTTTCTCAACTTCGGACTTGACATGCTGCCACCGTATTCGATCCATGTCGTGTGGCACATTCCACGTTTCTTATTTAAAATATGAAAATAATTAAAAGTTCAATTTTATTTTATCAATTCCGTCGCTTCAAGTTCATCGATTTGATGTCTCAAGCTTCTAAGGCCCTGATCTTTGTTTGTTTGGCGAGAACCAAAGTAGTGTGTGTCACGTCTTGGGAAAATTTAGGCGTGGCAAAGTTGGTCACTGCGACCAACTCTAGTGATAAACTTTTAATTGGACGAATATTTCTAAGTACGATTTGGTAACTCCACCTTACCTCTTATTAAACTTAGTCCAACAACTCTGAGAAGGTAGGTGGCTGAGATCAGCGTCTCAAGTAGGCCACCCCGAATATTCTCTCCAAGCATTTCTTTGAACAAAATTCTTGAAGAAATGAACCTTTTTTCTGTTTTGTGAACGTCGCAAACTTAAAATGACAAGTTTAAAACACAGGAACATTTCCATGCACTAGTATAGTTAATGATGAAAATGTTTTTTATTAATAAAAAAAACTAGTAAAGACAAAAAAAAATCTAACAAACTAAGAAAATATTTCTTTTTAAAATTTCTAAGATATCACGAACTCCCTACCCTTTTTCTTTCGACGCACATGAGTTGTGTGTACATACGGAAAATGCACTTCAACTAATTATGTTTAATTTGCTGATAGTTGGCTATGGTTGGTAAAATTCACGAAGTTGTTCATTATTTTATAAGTGGTCACAATCAAACCTGCTGAGCACTTGTCGGCAATCACATTAGGAATAAAAAAAAAGATAGAATTGTATAATTTAGAAGAACGGCTTGAATATTTGGTGTTGAAGGTTCCAAAGGACTTCCGTCACCATTTTGGTGATACCTTTCTGAATTACAAAAATTTCGACTTATAAGGGGGTGTTTTGTTTTTGTGTTTGATAAGCCAGTTTCCGTCACCACCATCCTCCCCCATGTGACTGAACCAGCTGGCATTGACAATCAGTCATACTAGGGCTGTTTATGAGTGAATCAGAGCCGAGTTGAGCCAGTTCGAACTTAGCTATCTTAAAAGAAACTTGAACTCGGCTTTAGCTTAAGTGGAGTTTGATTGCCTTAGCTCCAGCTCAACTTGGCTCAAACTTAACTGTCTTAAAAGAAACTTGAACTCGGCTTTAGCTTAAGTGGAGTTTGATTGCCTTAACTCCAGCTCAACTTGGCTCAAGTTCTTCAAAATCAGTTTGATTAAGCTTGAGCTGAAGGTTGGCTTGATCCGAGCCAAGCATTTCAATTTTTTTTTTTTAAGAAAGAGAAGACATATAGATTTGAACATGAAACATACTACATATCAATCACGTGCATATCCATTTGAGCAGTCTTTTTTTTTTCTTGAGCGTAACCGAGTTCAATCGAAATGAACTCACTTAACTTGAGCTTGACTCGTTTAGGTTGTCGAGTTTATTTTTTAACTTGAACTCAACGAGTGAAGTTCAAATTAAGTTGAAGTTCTCGTTGAAGTTCAAATTAAGTTGAAGTTCAAATTAAGTTTATCGAGTGAGTTCAAATTAACTTGAGTTCGCTCGACTGGTTGAACAGCCCTAAGTAATAATGAAACCAATTGTCATTAGTTAATGAATGTTGAGAATACTGAATAAATTACAGAAAAATATACTTGACTTCTTTTTGTCCAATTTTCTTATTTACCTTATCCCAACTACCATGATTTGATCGTAGCTAAAATCAAAAAATAAAATGGATCGGAAAAGATGGGGACAGGGAAGTAGGTGTTGCCGAATTATCTCCCTTTATAAACCCCACAAGTACGAACTTCTCTTAAACATCTTCCTCTTACCTCCTCCACTTCACCGACAGAGAGAAAGAAGTCGAGACATCGGCAAGCGATGGCTAAGCTCGGCGCTCAGCTGTTTATGGCAATGGCAGTGGCGCTGCTGGTTGCGGCGTCGTTGACGGGGGAAGCAGAGGCGGGGCTGCTGAGCGGGGAAAGTGGGGTCAGGTGGCTGCCTGGAAGGCCGGCGTGCCATGGGACGATCGGTGAGTGCTTTGGATGGGAGGCCGAGGAGATGGGGATGGACTCGGAGAGCAACCGGCGGATCCTGCAGACAAACCAGTACATCAGCTACGAGGCGCTGAAGAGGAACAGCATCCCCTGCTCCACCAACGGCGCCTCCTACTACAACTGCCGCCCCGGCGCAGAGGCCAACCCCTACACCCGCAGCTGCAACGACATCACCCGCTGTGCCCGCTCTTAATTCACCTCATGCCTACCTTCTCATGATCATAATTTCAACCCAATTAAACATCTTCTTCTTACTTCTCCTCCCTATTCACTAGTATCCCGTGTCAGCTCCTACTGATCTCTACGACGGTGTCTTGTGTAGATTCATACAGTCGTTTGTTACGACCGTCCTCTTCGTTTTTTCTCTTTTTCCTTCCTTCTGTCGCTCGTTTATTTGACTCTCTGTTGTTTGGAATAATAAATTATGAGGATGAATGAATAAACTTTAACGCTTGGCTTTTTCATTGAAAGAAATATATATATATATATATATATATATATATATATATATATATATATATATATATATATATATATATATATATATATATATATATATATATATATAGTTGCTACTTTGAAGCTCACAAGTTCGCGATCGATGTTGTGTTATAGTAAACGAACCATAAGTTTTAATACAACTAACTTTTTTTTTTTTAATCAAGTTGACTATGTGGGCATGTGTCCGCTGAGGACAATTGACACCCCTCATTTACAACCGGGTGTCTCTAGTGTCACTTAAATGGTGAGATTCAAAACCCTGTGTTCCATTGAGCATCTGGTGAGAATGAACAGCCAGTTCGCCAATTATCCATAACTTTCAAAGAAGGATTCGCCGTCCTGCTCACTAACTACCTAGCCCGAGCATGGTGCACGGATCCGGTGACGTCTCAGCTGCTCATGATATGATCGTTGTCAAACAGATGTAGCAAAGAGCCAGAGACGAACTGGTCCAACTTCAGCCTTGACGACATAATTTGACCTACTCAGATGACATAAGAAGACAGAACCAAGTTCATAGTCGTCGTTAAAGTCCCCGTCTGTTTGACACGTTACTTAACTTCCTGATCTCCAAACATTGCATTCTGCTTGGGAAGTGGTTGATTTTCTGTCTTGAGCGTGACAAACAACCCAAAGTAAGAAAAACAGGCGAAGCCCAGCATTAATGAATGGCAATTTTACTGGGACATGCCATTTTCGTAGGAGAGATTTCCAGTCTCAACCTCCCCCCATATGATTGCTATTCTCTATATCAAGTTTCAATCCCATGTAATATTTTTCCTTAGATCTTCCATGAAAACAAACCAGATTATATCTGGTGGTTTGGCAACCAGAACAGTTTGTAACTGCTATAGTTTCATGAAACAATTATTGAAGTGTTCCAATAATCTGCCCACAATTTACATAGTATATTCATAAAAGAATTACAAAGGCCAGAGCCCACAAAAGTCCAACTATAGAACCAACAAAATCTGACTATAATCGAGAGATCAGATTTTAGTCTAGTTTAGATTTAATTTGGTTTCCAACTTGGGTACATCGTAGTCATGGATGGATGTTGGTAAACGACATAAACTTCGAAGTTGGCCCCAGAGTGAGTTTTTAACTGAGATAATTAAGAAAAAGGAATACCCAAATTAGGTTTTTTTTTTTTTTCATTTCACGCTTTATAAGTTACATGGCAATTGCGAGCATTTGCCACAAATACTTCCGTGATCAAATTTTGAAGCTTTAGTTCGAAAGTCCAAAAAAAAAAATTGTACACGTCATCTTCATGGTGCAAACTGCATACATAAGGGTCCACTTTGAAATAGGTTTATTCAAATTAGATGAAAACTTCAATATATATATATATATATATATATATATATATATATATATATACACACACACACACACCAAGCTTGATATAAATCATATATGTTGTTCATTCCAAGGAGATCTGATGTTGGATATTAAGTTATAAATATAGAAGTCAAGTTGTGGACACGAAGATAGGAAATTCATTTGTTTCTCTTTCTCCCTTGAAAGGTGTTGCGGATTTTTGAAAAGACAACTTAGCTTTTATATTTGCAACTTAATATCCATCATGTCATTTCCTTGAAGTGATGGCATAAATGATTCTCATTAAGGTATGGTACATGATAGTTTGGTAGGTGTGTGTGTGTATATATATATATATATATATATATATATATATATATATATATATATATATATATATATATATATATATATATATATATATATATATATATATATATATATATATATATGAGTTAATCTCTATTATTTCCTTGGAATTGATGGCACAAATCATTCCCATGAGGGTCTCGTACATGAAAATTTGGTAGCTAATCCTATATATAATCTCCATTATATTATTTCCTTGGAATTGATGTCAAAAATTTGTTCCCATTAAGTTTTATATATATATAGATTCCGTTTAGGAGATAACAAGCGACATTTCTGTATTGAAAATTTTGTGTAAGAAGAGAAAGAAGGTTTAAGTGGTTCTCGACCTTAAATGATAAGAGTGGCCGTGTTGAGATTCATTACATGACAATGACACTTTTAATTACAATAGGTATTGATCTTGTGTTAAGAAAGCTGTTACAAAGATTTTTCCATCATTAAAAGCCAGATATTTCATAAGTTCACAACACATTATTGTTTTCTTTCGGAATATTTCCTTCGGGCCCGACCCGGCACCCTATCCAGTCACAGTTTCACACACGCCTCTCATGTCGCCTGAACTCCCATCAGGAAATGTTTTCCTAATCAACTCTACTTACATGTCGTAACCTCGTGAGCAACCCGGTCGGCAAATGCGCCTTCTTTTCCACAAAAATTATTAAGACCCGTCGGGTGGAAGAATATCTAGGAAACATACATAAGTTAAACCAGCGAAAAGAATATAATTTAGATGGGGATGCGACAAGCGAATGCTCTCAGAATTTATGTTTCACAAATTAGATAAGTTTCAAATCTTTCCCAAATGTAGAAACTTCGTGAAAAAACTTGAAATTTCCCGATAAAAAAAGCATGCCAGTTTCTTTTTCTGGGTTTCTAGAAAGCAAATCATTTTGGAGAAGCTAATTAAACAAGTCGCTTAACATTTGAATACATGATGCAGTTATCTGCTTCCTTCCTTTTTTTTTTGTATTTTATGCTTCATTCAACGGGGCTACACGCATGCTTCTAAGATAATCCATTTGACTTTTCTGGGCCAATTAAGAATTCTGAAAAGTAAAGCTGCCTTGAGAAGAGGGGACATTGCTTGAATATCAATTAGACCCTTTTGTTTCTAGGTTGACAGAACTATTCGTTGGAGAAGATGCAATAAGTAGGTAATAGACTAATACTAGGCCATGCGAGTATTAGACTATTATCTATTTATCGCATCTTCTCCAACACAGACTAGCGTACTAAAAACAAAAGAACTTAATATTTGAGCTATACATATCACGAGAATTTCTTCGGCCATCCGGATGCTTCGAACACTCACTTTTTGGGCTGTGTGTATGACAAGCTGGAACATTGGGATGGGCTAGCTTTATCAGTACTTAGCACATATGACAAGATTTGATTTCTAATGAAAAGGAACGCTTTCATACCAATAAGCCATAATGTCAGGCCGATGCTTAATATTCCACAACTTGTTTTGTGTTTTGGTTGTTCTAAATTAAATAGGTTCCTCGGGATTTTTTTTTTTTCACCCATTTGATACTTTCTAACGTGTGTTCCACGGTATATGCGCAGCTTTATTACACAAGATCACCCGTCCTAAGTCTGAATCGTTTCTTACTACTAATAATTGTGAGAATAAATCGATTATAGGCCAATAACATTAAAATAATTGATTTGAAAAAGCACGTCGGTGGGTGGTCAACATGCATCCCTCCCTATAAAACCCAGCACGAACCGATCTTCTCCCACAACCAGAGAAATTCCAGAGATAATCGGAGAGAGAGAGACAGAACCATGGCGACTCTTTGCTTCCGTTTCATCCTGATGGTGGTGGTGGCTGTGGTGGCGTTGGTTGCCTCATCGGACGCAGGCTTGCTTAGTGGGGAGGGAGGCGACCAGCTGGGGTGGCTGCATGGGCGGCGGGCATGCGAGAGCTCCATCGAGGAGTGCATGGGAGGGGAGCAGATGGGGATGGAGTCGGAGATCAACCGGCGGATCCTGCAGGCGGCGTCGCAGTACATCGGCTACGGAGCTCTGATCAAGGGGAGCACGCCCTGCTCCGTGAGCGGCGCTTCCTACTACAACTGCCGCCCCGGCGCGGAGGCCAACCCTTACACCCGCTCCTGTTCCGTCATCACCCGCTGCGCCCGCTCCTAGAATCAACTCCTTCCGCTCCGTTTCCTGCTTTGTTTTCCTGATCTTTTTCCTTTAACGTGTAAGAACGTGCGTAAGCATTTATGGTTTGCTTGTTCTAGTTGACGGAACGTTCAAGGCGTATGTTATATAAGATAAATCAGGGAGATACTTGATAAAACAGTCAACGGGCTCTCCCCTTAATGATCCGTCTCTGGTATCTCTTGTTGAAGATTAACAGATCCTCTGCAATGCGATTGCACAATATGATACCAATTACACCGACAAAATCAAGTTTGATTTAAGGGGCGTTTGACTACTCCAATATATTCAAAATCTGCATAGATGATGTATGTAGATCGAAGTGCCATGCGCTTGCTGATGCGAAAAAAGATCCATGGTGAAATCCGTAGTTAGACAAATTAATTAAGGATCTTAAGTCAGACCCAAGATCTATACTTGGTATCTTTATTTTACCATTTTGCATTGAAAAAATGTCCGATTTAAAGTTGGAGAAGGAAGATGTGAT
Organism: Nymphaea thermarum; assembly: GCA_011799765.1. Lineage (NCBI taxonomy): Eukaryota > Viridiplantae > Streptophyta > Magnoliopsida > Nymphaeales > Nymphaeaceae > Nymphaea > Nymphaea thermarum. The sequence continues at coordinate 10,484 of JAANDH010000050.1, forward strand.
CTTAATTCTACGGTTCTTAAATACCAAGGATTTTATGGTAGGGATAATAAGGGTTTCTTCCAAACTTAATTATAGATACTTAATTTTAAAGACCGTACTTATTTATGATTTTCAAAGTCTGTTGGTACGATCACGAAAGTATCATAATTTGTTTAGTAAAAATGATGCTCACGAATTTACATTTGCCGCTTCTCCAAAACATGATACCCAATTTTAAAGAGAAAACTGTTTATGTAAAAATAATATGATTCGCAGAATGATTCTTAGGAAATTCGACCGATATGTATGAAATTACTTCAAAACATTGCCATGTCGGGCCTTGTAAAAGCTTAAATTTTTTCGTGGGACACTCTCCCGCGTGAAAGTTTCAGTTTGTCCCGGTCAAATTTAATTAAACCTGCATGTGTCCGAAAGTTTCCTTGATCTCCTTTTAGGATAAAAAATTTTGAACAAGCTATGGCGATTTAGTATATAATTTTTCCATCTACAGACGACCAAGAACAAGGGCGAACTGTCTGCCGTCATGCGGGCTACTCATTTATTAGCTAGTGTAATATTATTATTCTATAAATTAAAAATATGAGCCCAACTATATATCGACCTGGTAATAAGTTTTTAATTTTTCTGAAGATAAGAATAATTCTGAAAATACAAGAAAATAATAAGAAACAAATTGTTTACTAACCAAAGGATTAACAATGTCTCCAGAAATTAAAATTTCATGCACCCTAAATACGCTGTGTATCTTTTTCCCGCATCCAACAATAAAACCTTTAACATGTTGCTGAATGTCAATATTCAATAGAAACAGTATCGATTAAGTAGCCGAATGAACTGATTGCGGGTTATGATTTCAAGCCATCAAGTTTCCAAAATAATCAATAGCTCAACACTGAATTTATGTGCATTTGTTCGTTTATTCAATTGGGTATTGGCCTAGATCTGCCGAACCAAGGGCCCAAGCCCAAGAGTGTGTCGGGTTCTTACAGCGGAAGCCTGCACAGGGACAATGAATGCATCTGTCGAGAGCTAGAAGGACTTTAGCCATAAAGAAGAAAAGAAATTAAACTTGGCCTTAAAAGTTCGTAATGCATGCCTTTAAAAATACAAAAACTTGTTGTTTTTAATGGAGTTGCGTCACAAGAGATTTGGAATGGCGTAAGAAGAATGAATGAAGCGCCTAAAAGGCATCACATAAAGAAACCCCACTTTAGTTTGCGTTGAACTAGGGAACTTCGAAGCTAAGTAGGCAGATTTTTAAACGAAAACCAATTTCTTTACCTGGTTGCCTCACTGTTTCAGTGGGCTCTCAGGGCCACTTGCCATCTCTTTCTTTCTCTGTCATGTTGAACTGTAAAAGTACACATGATGGAGCCGATGAGCAACCGGCCGACATTTTCGTGGAGCGTCTTGTCGCTTTCCCGTTGTACGCCTCCATGAGGAGAGGGCAGATCAGGAGACATGGATGGGATTGGCTTACTGCTAGGAATTACTGCGTGAAAGATGAACGATTCTCCGCTGGAGATGTCGCAGTTCTCCCCACTGCCGCCTACCCCGCTAGACGCCATTGTCCGTCAATTCTTTCCTAGTGCGACGGTCGGCTCCATCCCAGATTGATTTTCAATTTGTTAATTCGCTTGTTGTCAAGCATAATTTTTCTGGCTCTTGCAACTCTGGCGAAGAAGATATATAGCGGTATTCCGGAGACACACACACACACACACCGAGGGACAGAGAGAGAATGGTGAAGGACTTGCCAGGCCCCTTCCTCCTGGCAACAGCAATAGCGTTCCTGGTGGGCGCCTTGATGAGCGGAGAAGTGGAAGCCAGCTCGCTGAGCAGGGAGAACGGGCTGGGGTGGGCAGCGGCCTGGTCGGCGTGCGACGGGACAATTGGGGAGTGCTTGGGGGGAGAAGAAACAGAGGAGATGGCCATGGACTCGGAGAGCAACCGGCGGATCCTCGTGGGTACTGGGAATTATGTTGGCTACGGGGTGGGTAAGCGCGATCTTATCCTCTGCGGAATCCACGGAGCTCCCAACTCCAACTGCAGGCCGAGTGCAGTTCTAAACCCTTACGAGCAGAAACGCTTTTGCAGCATAGCTGAGAGGTGCGGTGGCCGTGGCCTTCCTGATCCTCCAGCTTTAGGAACCCTGGTTCGAGGCTGACATATCTGAAGTCTCTTGTATTTTTTATGGTGTTCCTCCCTCTCCGTTAATTTCTCTCTCCATCCATCCTTTTCTCTCTGTTTTCGCTTCCTTTCTAGTGTGGCATGTTTCGGTATTCTTCCTTCAGTGGGTATCTTCCGGTGACCTGTGAATGTGAAATAAAGAAATCCTGGAGGTTTGAACGTGAAATGGTGGTTTGCCAATTAAGTCTCTTGATCTCTTTGTGCTACGGTGCTTCGTGTTCTTTCAATGCAGATCCTGCGGAGTCGCGCAACTTAGTTGCAGAAAAGTACTGTGCAGTTACACCTCCAATCAAGATTTTCAAGTTCTTTTCTGGATTTTCTTCCTCATGAAACTCAGAAACCCTGTCTCATAAAAGTTAAGATTTTGCACCACTGACCGATTGCTTTGGACTGATTCGTAAGTTATCATTGATTTTCTAGATGTCATTTGATTGATTTACTATGGTTTGAAAATGAGGGGTGTAAGGAGATTTCTTAAAAGTCAACAATACTAATCGTCGTTGTCTTCCTGAAAAAAAGTTAATTTTATACTTATTTTTTATATTATTAATCAAGTGATCGTCAAAGCAAATTACAATCAGTCCATGAAACTTTATATTTATCGAGTTCCAACATATATGCGTGAGAAATGAGTAAAATAGTCTCAAAATACCGCTGGTTTTTCAAGCAATTTCTTTGTTTCAAATCCTAAAATTTCAATTTTGTAGTGGAAAAGGTTCACCATGAAAAGAAAATTGAAAGAAAACAAAAAAGACAAGTCAAAGTGCAAGAACTGGCGTCAATATACTTGATTGGCATTATATATTCGATCGAACCATTCTGAAAAACCCGATACGGAGAAAAAAAAAATACTATCCTAAGAAATCGGATTTGGATGTGAATAGAATTTAGTTTTAAATAAACCATATCCAGTGCTCTTACATGTTGAAAATCAATCAAATTTGGGAGATAAAAAACTGATTCAGATAGCATTTTGATTATGAAACCGGATTTCGTATTTGGAGTTGGATGTAACTTTTCTTTGTTCGTATTCAAATCTAAATTTGGATCCAAATATTTGAATATCTAAAAAAAAAGCATGTGAGTAAGAATATATTTTATTTGAATCTAATCCATTGACATCTTTATTAGCAAAAAAAACTGGATCACGTTCTCTTTTTTTGTATATGTTATTTTGTAATCAATGTAAAGTATTTAATTTTTTTTTTAATTTAACATTCATATATTCCAAACAACAATATGAAAACTAATACACTTTGGTGTGAAACTACCAACACCAGCTCCCACGTGGCTTCCTCACTGGGGAGGAGATTCCAGTACATCGGCTGATCAAGGGGAGCATGCCGTGTTCTGTTCCCGGCACTCCCTTCTGCAACTGCTATCCCAGAGCTCATGCTGCCAACCCTTACATAGAAACCTTGCTACATACAAGGCTTTTGCACTCTTGCATTGAGCTGGGAATTTTTTGTCGCAATGGTTAAACTATAATTTTAAATTTTTTACAAGATCTGAAATAAATAAAAAATATCATATATATATATATATATATATATATATATATATATATATATATATATATATATATATATATATATATATATATAACTAAAATTTTTGATAATATTTTTACATATAAATTTTTAAAGTTTTTAAAATCAAACTCCCCTCCCCCCTTTCCTTTCGCTCCTGGCAAGAAAGAACTTTGACGGAAGGAAAACTGGGCCTTGAAGCTCCCAATTCATGCTTTTAATGGAGTCGAGCAAGAAGAGACTTGGCTGGAGGTATAAGCGTGATCAGAACCTAAAAAGCGTCACATCCAGATCTCTTGGATCTTTAGAAGTTGACCTTCAAAGATGTCGACGGCTCACTTACAGAAACAGATAACACAATCTTTTTTACGTGGTTGCCGATGAATTGTCCGTGGCTTTTTTTATAATTCAAGCGGGCCGCTTTTCCCGTCCGCAGAAAATGTCGGAACTGTGCAACCGCCTGGCATTGTCGATGAATGAGGTGAAGGCTCCTGGCATTCAGAGAGAAGCATATATTTCAACCCTAAAGAAAGGCCAAGAAGAACAGAAAGGCCAAGAAGAACTAAGTTGGCACCGATACAAGCCAGAAGAGCACCAACTTTTTCGCTTGAGATTTGGCAGTCCCTCCAAAGCCGGGGCCTACGCCGCTAGGCACCATTGCACGTCAGTGTAATTCTTTCCTAAGGTCGGGTCCATTCCAGATTTTCAATTTATTTGGCTTCTTCTCAAATATAATTGTAATTGTTTCGTTGATAAGGTGGTCCATTCGATAGTTCAAATCCTATGGTTGTTGTCGGTGTGCTTATTTTTTAAAATAGTAATAGGTCCGAACACAAGAGCTTGTGTTTCGCTTGCCTTTAAATATATTTCTTTTGTAGCTCTTGTAATTTCTTTCTCACCAGCATTATTCGGACCTAAAAATCGATTTAGAACTCGATCGAGTTGACGAGTCAACTCATGGTCCCGACGATCCTCGATCTGAATCTGAATCACGGGTTAACCAACTATGGTTTGAGCATATAATAAATCCATCCTTAGTTATAAAGCCAAACAAAGTGGCCCTTTAACATTAAGTTTTGCTCGTTAGCCATAAATCACCACCTCTGTGTGACGGTAGGTAGTTGCATAAAACTCAATTACAAAAAATACCAAAGAGCCATATTTTGTTGCCTAAACACACTAAAAGACCCTTAAACTAAGCATAACTGAAAAGAAAGTCGGTTTTCCTCATTTTCCTGTTCACCAGCTCTCAATCGTCTGATTTTTCAGGAGCAGTTCATAGCCCTTTTCAAGTAACTACATCTCTCTCTCTCTCTCTCTCTCCTGCCGTCCTTCCCTTCACTTTCTTTTCATCCATACTTTGTTACGAATAGAGGTCTTCGTGATTTCTAAACTGTGTATTGGTTTTTTTGCCGACAAAATTTAGTAACCATTATTTTAGTAACCCATTATATCATCCAAGAATGTATGGTGTCTTCTAACAATCATATGTTGAGTATCCATATATATGAATTACATGTAAAAGGTGATGATGCTCAGGAAAATTAAATAATGCTGATATAAAGCAACTATTAAAGGCCAGCTATGGCCCAAGATCATTAGATTCTTTTCTACATGCAATTCCAGGCATTTTTTTGTTAAGTTGTATTTGTTGTTTATGCACACAATGGCAGCAAATGAACATCAACTACTTAATTTCTTGGTTAAAATATCATGGGGAAGACTAGAGAGAGAGAGAGAGAGAGAATATTCCTCAATAAGAACCTGCATTTTTTGCAACCCTTCATGCGCAGAAGGGCGAAAGAGAACCCTCTGCTATTTCATTTTCCACTTCAAAGAATGGCTTCACCACGTACAATGATTGATCCCTACGGCCTAAACACACTCTTTGAATAGATGAGGGGCCGACTTTGATTATTAACTTACACCTTCTTTGTCCAGCCCAACCTTCTACCTCATCTCACCCTGCCGACTCTCTCTCTCTCTCTCCATATATATATATATAATGGGTTTCTTTGGAATATGCCCAAGGAAAAGACCAATCATTTCAATTTCAGAATGAAGCTCAAAGCGTAAAGAATTGGAGGGTTTTGGTACGGTGCCTTTGTTTCTTGATATTTAATTAGAAGAAAGATGTGAAGCGCACATATCATTTGAGAAAACTCCAAGTCTCGAATGTAGAAAAAGTTTCGGAGCTCGACTTCTTTCATCCTTTAATAACTTGTGATTAACGTGGTTAAGAGTAGGGAGCTCGACTCTTTTATTAAGGTAGCATGTTTAATGTCTAGTGATGAGATGCCAACCTACAATATTGCGGCATAACCAACTGCTATGACTATCATAAAATTATTACTCTGCACATTCAGTATATATTTATTATTTATAATGGTTTTCAACAGTTGATATACTTGCACACATTCGAGCATTTAATTTAAATTTCCCTCAATTACCACTTGACGGAATGGTCGATATGCTCTGTTGTTGGAGGGCGTTCGGTAGGAACTCACTGCTCCTAAAAAACATGGTGTGTTCCTGTTAGCAACTGCCTTCCTAAGAGTCTAACATCCCCCTTGGTTTATTAATAACGTGTCTAAATGTATCACAAACTTTTGATTGGTTTGAAGTAAATATTATTTTCTCAAGGAAACACGCGTTCTTGCATTCCACCGTGTGACCCTAGTGAATTCGTAGACATGGTTGGAGGCTTTGAGCAGTGCTTGGGATGTGGACTTGCTAAAGGCCATTGCACGGCCAACCTTTGTCCAAATTTGAACATGTCAGGACATAATTGTGCACATGAACATCCAAACTTCTAGGATCTTCAGAAAGCTAGCCCTGATCAAGCTTCCGACGGCTCTGTTACACAAACTGGAAAAAGTAACATACGTTTTCCTTGCGTGCTTTTTCCTTGGCCCTTCCATTTCAAGAAGGTCGCCTGCCGTCTCCTTCCTTGCCCGTCGTTGCTGCGGCCTGCGCCAGAAAACGCTGAACTGTAAAAGAGTATGATGAGGCCGACGTGCCACCGCCACCGGCCGCCATTTTCGTCGAGGGCCTTGTCATTGTCCATTGTACGCCTAAATGAAAGGAGGGTGGAAGAGAAATCGGTTCCCGATCGAGATGTCTTGGTCTCTCCAATGCCGCCCACTACACTAGGCGTCATTGCCCGTCAAATTCTTTGTCGGGACCCACGCGAGCAACACCGGATGCATTCCAGATTTTTAAGTTGTTTTACTTGTTCTCAGATGTATTATGTATTTCTTTTCACCTTTATTACAGTGAAAATGTGGAAAACGAATCTGGCGAAGAAAATATATATATATAACTATTTACAAGATAAACATACCGAGAGAGAGAGAGAGAGAGAGAGTGTGTGTGTGCTGAAAACTAAATCAGTAAAACGGGAAAAATTCAAGAGAAACAGATGGCAAGACAAACAAAGGGCATCAACTCCTTGTCTATACAAAGAGAGATCAACTAAAATGCAAATTGAAGCATACTACCTCAAGACACCAAAAAGCAAGCTTACTACCTATGAGATTGAGAGAAGGAATGGGGGCTTCAACTCTCTTCTTAGTGGCAGGATGGAATACCTCTTCATGTTCGCCTAGCCTATGAGACCTAAAAAAAGGAACTATGAAAAAATACATATATTATCTCTTGGATCATTTTATTCTTACCGTCCAAAATACTTTTAGCAAAAAATAATTTATAGGATCAAAGATCAACCAATTTAAACACAAGGCGTGTGAATTGTGATCTCTTGTTCAATAAATGTATCACTAGCTGCATTACTCGTTCCGAATGGTGCATTCCTATTGGAATACTTATTTAATCCCTAGCCACATAACGGAAAGTCAAGAACTCTCCAAGTAGCCAACAAGTGGTTCGTCAACGCGGCTAGTGAGTCGACTTTAGTTAAAAACCAACAAGTTGAACAAGCTCAAAAATCCACCACCCAAGTGGCGCACTTTTACCCTACTCTTTCGAATAAGAAGGAAAAAAAAAAAAAAAAAAAATTGTCTTCGAATAGTTCCTTGTGAAACCATGCTTTTAAAAAGACCAACTACTTGCTTTCAGTGAATCAGTCGCGCAAAAAGAGATTTGGCTGGAGTTATAAGCATAAACTGCCTAAAAAGCATCCCATTGAGAGTACACGCTAAAAATTTGTGGTGGGTTAAGGAACTTCTAATCTAAGAAGGCAGATTTTCAAAAGAAAACCATCACATAACTGTGCACCATTCGAAGTGTTTGGATCTTTAGAAAGCTGACTGTTGTAAAGATGCGTGGATCATTTCTTTACGTGGTTGTCCGAACAGTTTCTGGCCCTTGTAATTCAAGCAGGCCACTTGCCATCTCTTTCTTCCTCTCTCAACGTGGACAGTTCTTGAAATGGTTGAACCGTTAAATACGATGAGGCCAACGTTCAGCCTGCCAGCGTTTTCGTGGATGAAAGGTTGTTTGATTGGTGTCCACGATAGGACGGACACGATGTCCTATCCACTACACCATTGTCTTGTTCTAATGAAGAAAATTTGATGCGTCTGAGAAAATTTGATGCATTCAAAAATGAAAGCTGCGTCCTTTCTATGTGGCATCTGCGTGGCACATGTTTGTCCATTTCAACTTGGAATGCATCAACTATTTGTATCTTGTATTGTACTACTAAACAAAAATCAAAAGAAACCATGAATCAGTTTCACAGGGCCTTAATCAAAGTAGTTGGAAACCGGTCCCAATGAGCCTAATGCAGAAAACAAAAATTTTAAAACGCAAATCACCAATTTAATAATCGCAAAACAGTCCAAACGTCCTATGAATAAGAACTTTCCTCACAAGGTTTATGAAAACCCGTAGGAAACAATGCAGCAGCCACGGCACCTGTTGGTATTATGGAAATTCGACAGCAGAAAAACATCTACAGAATAGCAACCGAGAAAGATTTCAAGTTGAACTTGGAGCCAAAACGCCGTCCAATCTTCATAGCAGAAGTCGAGTCATCAATCGAAATCAGAGAAGCGTTAAAGGGCATGCTCCACATCAGAAATTGAGCCATGAACAATCACACAGTCATTTCATCTTGACAGGTTGAAGGCTAGTCAAGATACACACCCAAATCCTAGCCAACGATTCATCTCCCTAGCACAGAGAAAGAAGGTTGCAGCAATGTCGGCCTGTCGGGGATGGTTGACAGGAGCTGATGAAGCAATTCGTCAGCGAGATGTCTACAGCCGCAGATATGTAGGGCTGCAAACCTTGTAATTTCTTTCTCACTTACATTATTAAGACCAACGAATCAAAGTACAGAAAAATTTGGAAAAAAGAAAAGGTCCTATAAAGTAGCTGTATTGCCATTGCACAAAGTGTGAGAGAGGTGAACGGGAACCCGAGAGGCCTCTTCGTCGTGGCGACGCCAGTAGCTTCATTGGCAGACGCTATCGATTGCTTGCTTTTCCACGGAGAGATGTCTCAAGGAGTTTCCGATTTCTAAAATTGTTGTTGCGTTGATCATCGGCGTGGCTTGCCAAAGGGCAGTTCATTGTGTCTAATAATGCGTCTAATAAGTTAACGTCAGAGGCAGAGAAGCTTCTGATTACTTTCAAGCTAATCTTATTACCTCAATGGGACATGCATTTTTTATTTTCACTGTGATGTAGAATTGGTTTGTGCAGAATATGGATGTTGACTTTTGAGGGCTATGCTACGAGGCATACCTTTTTCTGCAACAAACTGCACACACATTTGAACAATTTGAGGATGTATAACATAATACAGATTCAATACTGAAATTTGAATATTTAACTCCAAAGCATTCTTAAAGAAACGAGAAGCTCAAATGATTCAACCATAGAACCTTTTTCTTGTCATATGCTTGCTTATAGTATCAAGCATCGATGCTTCATCCAGTAACAACATCCAACAACCGAGATACTCCAAAAGCAGTTTTTCGATCTGAAAGTCAGCCTTTTATATCTTTAATCTGCAATCTTGCAACTTCTCTTTCTTGCTCCCACGAGAGTCGACTGAATAAAACAATTTAGTATAAACCGTTCGATAACGCTGATATGAAATGCCTCCCAAGAATTGGACAACATCACAATTTTCCGGAAAGACTAGTTCATCTTGCTATATTGCAAGTAATGACCATCGTAGAGGATGTCAAAGTTAATAATGCTAGCTTTTGTAGACTATTATCACCAACACAAAATAATGCAGCTTTTGGGATGGAGTCTTCCTCAGCCCCTTGTTTTCATGTTTTCCATCAATTGCCATACTTCCACACATTCAAACAATATAGTTTCCCTTAAATCACCATTCGAGGGAACTACGAGTGCTAGAGATCAAGATATTTAAAGGCCTTAAAATATAATGTATTTAAGGATAGCATAATAACACTGTAACATTTGTGTTGAATCACAGAACTTCTAATCCAAGGAGGCAGATTTTCAAAAGAAAACTAACAGGCAATTTGTCCAAATTAAACTTCTTGGATATTCGGAAAGTTAGCTTTCAGAGCTACCGACGGCTCTTTTACACAAACAGAAAAAACTAAAGGACCATTGCTTTACGTGGTTGGCTGACTGCTTCCTTGGCCCTTGCAACTCAAGAAGGCCACCAGTCGCCATCCCTTCAAATGTTGAACTGCAAAAGCATGATGAGTCTTTATTTCGCTGCCGTCGCCGCATCCAGAGCCAGAAATGTTGTAACTGTAAAAGTACGATGAGGCCGACGTGCAAACGGCCAGCATTTTCGTTGAGGGTCTTGTGAATTGTCCATTTAACGCGTCAATGAACGGAGGGTAGAGGAAATCGATGAGATTGATTTATATCACCTTTTCCGGTTGAGATGTCGCAGTCTTTCCGGCTCCGTTGCTCGTCAATTTTTTCCTAGTACCAAAGCCGGGTCCGTTCCAGACTTTTTTAATTTCTTTCCACCTCTATTAGTAAATCAAATTAAAAGTGACAATGGGGAAAACAAATCTGGCGAAGAAGGTATACACGCATATAGCGCTGTTGCGGAGACGCACACACCAAAAGAGAGAGAGAGAGAGAGAGAGACAGAGGATGATGAACCCCAGAGAACCCTTCCTCCTGGCGACAGCAATAGCGTTCTTGGCATGCGCCTTGTTGAGCGGAGAGGTGGAAGCCGGCTCGCTGAGCGGGGAGAACGGACTGCGGTGGGCGGCGTCCTGGTCGGCGTGCAACGGGACAATTGGGGAGTGCTTGGGGGGAAAGGAAGCCGAAGAGATGGCCATGGACTCCGAGAGCAACCGGCGGATCCTGCAGGGTACTGGCAAATACATTTCATACAGGGAACTGCGTCGCGATCCCTCATGCCCAATTCGCGGAGTTTCCTACTACCAGTGCAGTAGACCAGCGCGGTCGGACGACGTTTACAAGCGCCCCTGCACCTTCGGCAACGAATGCATGCGTGGTAGCCCGCCGTTCTAGGAACCTACCTACCAGACTGACATCTGAACTCTCCTCCCATATCCACGCCCCCACACCTTTGTGGTGTCTTACTCTTGACCTTGTTGGAGCCGTTTCGATTTTCCGGTCATATTCATATGTTTCTTTATAGTTTTGTGGTATTCCTCATCTTCGTTCATTTCTCTGTCCATCCTTTTCTATCTGTTGTAGCTTCATTTCTTGGGGTATCTTTCCGGTGATGCGTGAATGTGAAATAAGAAGTTCTGTGTAGATTTGAACATGAAATTATGTTTTGCCATTTGCATCTGTTGGTAAATCTGATTGCTTTCTGCTTCGGCGCTTGGTGTTTTGACGGCAGATCTGTGCAGTCCAGTCAAACAACGTAACTGCGGAGATGGTGCTGTAAATCAACTTGTCAAGTTTGTCTTTCCACAATTCTAATGGTGCCGGTGGATTTTCTTTGTTCTTGAGACATACAAATATATCCTAGTCTCCTAGATAAGTTATAGTTTGCACCGGTGACCAACATTACAGAATGGGTAACAAAAAATCAACAGCTAACCAAGGCATTCATTTTAGACTGATTTGCGCCTTAGGAATGTCCTATACTCCTATTTCATTTGTCATTTGAAAGTTGGGGGGTGTAAAGTTGTTTTTCTCAAAGTCCGCAATAGTAATTCTCATGTACTTTCTAAAAAAGTAACTTGTATCAGAAATGAGCGAAGTCAATCTCAAAATTAAAGTGGTTCTCTTGTACTTTTTTTCCTTTTTAGGATCCACATATATATTTGTAATAGGTAAAGAAAAAGAGAGAAAATAATGAGAGGAAAAAAAAAGAAAATAGGGTTTTGAAAAACCTGCTTCAAAATTCTGTGTTGATAGATATAAATATTAATATATTTATTCATTTATTTATTCATTATTTTATTTATTTGTCTATTAAGATGATTCAATTTTATGGTAGAAAAGTATGGGGACTTTGAAAAGAAAATCTAAAAGAAAGAGAAAAAAGAGTGAGAGAGCAAGAACCTAACAGGAGATGGAGAAACCAGTCTCAAAATGGAACCGGATGTAATTGACTTTTTATATTGTTATTTTCTAGAACAAGGAGATCCTCCATCCATTAGATTAGATAGAGAAGATTGTCAAGATGTCGTGATTTGCTGCTGAATGCAAAATAATTTAAAAAATTTAAGTTATTTTTCAATTTAAAAAAAAAAAGAGCGGTGCAGACGTATACGTAATAATATGTAGCGTTAATACCATTTCTTACAAAATTGCCAAATGCAGTTCATCAGCAGCTTTTTTAAAGCTGTTATTTCTGGCTTGAGGTATGATGCCAACCCGGTCATAGGGTTCTGCCCACAGACATATGTGTAAATATATGGTGTTTGAGAAGACTAAAATGCCTCTTCCCGTAGACACATAAAGATGTTCCGATAATGTTGAAAGAACTCTTTCATCAAGAAACAAAAACCAAGTAGACTCAGAGGCTGGTGACGGCTTCAAGCTTTGAGAACTTCTTTTAACAATTATAATATGCAGATCACTCAAAATATTAACATCATCACAGATCTTACTCAAATCAAATTATCACTTATTATAACCAAATATCAAAATAGCTTTAAGAGTTCAATATGATTTGTTTGCAACCTTCTTTTTACAGCAGACAAGAATTGCTTATCATTTGAGAGCGTCAACTTCCTAAGTTATCGCAGAGTAAAGAACGGGCCTTGCGTAGGGCCTCAAACTCGTAAGAGCTTCGACGGATTCCTTCCCGGGCCCCCAAAGCCCCACACGAGCAGGTCGGGAGAGATCCAAAAATGACCTGTGAAAATTTTGTACCCTCCTGGAGATGACGACGACTTGGTAAGGAAAAAAACGGGGGGGAAATAGATGAGAATGATTAACTGTTTTACTCGCTAAAAGTTGAAGAACTGCCGTTTAAGCTCCAAAGCCGCCTGCTACGCTAGAAAACATTGCCTGTCAGTCTTTCAATAGTGCAAAGCTGCTAACGGCGGGTCCAGTCCATCTCAGGCTTTTGATTTTTTTCGATTGTTCTCTAATGTAATGGGGAGAAAGGGTCTGACAAAAGTAGAAAGAGTCATCGCAGAGGAGGAAAGAGGAGAGAGTGATAATGGCGAACCAGAGAGGCCCCTGCTTCCTGGCCATGGAGGTAGCGTTCTTGGCTGCCGCCTTGATAACTTTGGAGGTGGGCGGCTCCTCGCTGAGCGGGGAGGGCGGGCTGGGTTGGTCAGCGGCCTGGCCGGCGTGCGGTGGGGCCACCGGGGGGTGCTTAGAATCAGGGGAGGAAGCGGAGGAGATGGCCATGGACTCGGAGAGCAACCGGCGGATCCTGCAGGACACGACACACTTGAGTTATGCGGCGCTGCTCAGGGACTCGACCCCCTGCAGACACCCCGGATCTCCCTACTCCAACTGCCGACCAAATGCTGTCAACCCTTACACCCGCTCTTGCGAGGACATCACCGGCTGTGGCCGCCATCAAGTTCCGGCAACCCGCCTTCGAGACTGACTTCGTCTCTGCGGTCATATTCATATCTTTCCTTGTAGTTTCGTGGTGGTTCTCCATCTCGCTTAATTTCTCTCTATTTTGTCTTCTCTTAGTGGGCATCATCCGGTGATTGGTGAATGTGAAATAAGCGATTATGTAGATTTGAAATGGTTTACCATTTGCTTCTGTTGGTAAATGTGATTACTTTCTGCTGGGGACGATAGATCCTGTGCAACCTCACAATGTAATTTCAGAAAAAACTGTCTAACTACACCTTGGATCAAAATTTTCAATTTAATGGTGACTAAGAGTTCTCTTTCAGCTTGAAACTTAGAAAGCCATTCTTGGACTAGTTACATTTCCACAAGCAACTAAGATTATGTAATGGTTACAAAGACACAATCTAAAAGTCTTCAAATTTTATACATCGAGTGGGTTTGTAAGTTATGAACGTCAGGGATTGCATCCCTAGTGTATAGAGCAGAGCCAATTTAGAGATTTGTATGTATAAACAAAACCCATTTCATTTATATGTCTTTTGAAGAGTTCTATATAGTCCTTAGTATATGATATAGTGAAGACGCAGTTCACCAGTGTCCTTAAAAGGTTGACATTGGAAGCCATGAGGTGTGATGGAAGGCCTAGGCCGCCGGTTATATTTTTCCAGCCCAATTACACATGATTGTATGGTGCTTGTGGAGACTGAGACGGCTCCTAGCAAACACCAAAAAGGTGTTGAAGAAGTTATGGAAATGTTGAAGAAACGCTCTTATCAAAAACATCGAGGTAGGGACAGGGACAGTCGGCTAATAAGAGCTGCTATGATGGGTAGAACCAGTGTTGTGAAATCAGTTAACTAATTTGACTTGTCAACCAATAAAACGTTATCACATGCCATATACTGTTGATTTTAACATTTTTAATCCTCTGTTCTGCTATGGCCCATGTCATCCATTCCTCTCTTCTCCCTTCTCCCTTCTCAACCACCTTCGTTTTCAATCTTGCAACAGTGAATTAAAGTGCAGAAATCTAGAGGCCTTTGTCTGAGACACCAAAACCAAGTTCCTAATTGGAATTGTTCAAGCTTCTCGGCTAGATAGTTTTTGAGATCAAGCTATGGAAGGCTGAACCGTTCACATGTTCGAACGGTCTATCCCTACCTTCGCGTATAATGTAAAACTCAACCAGTCAGGATCCTCAGGGTTCAGGGACCTGAGCACCAACAAGATGGCAATAGCCTAGCACCGACGGCATCTGTTGCACCTAATACAAGTTCACCCGCCTCAGAAGCGAAAGCAAAAATTATACATACTTTACGCCCTAGCAGTTACAAGCCACCATCACAATTCCATTCCTATGGAAAACAGCTCCGAAAAGAACAGGATTGTTAGGTAAAACCAATTAAGATTAAAAAGACAAAAATAATGCTACCAAGGCTCTTGAGGGAGTAGGAATATATCCAATAGCCCATTTTGCATGTGTTGGCATGCAACCAGCATTAATCGACCCGCGATCAGGTGTTCCTAGAGAGGCATTTCAAAGACAGTTGTCGGACTGTTTTCTGTTTGCCAAAATACTCCAGTTGCTCATTCATTAGGATGGAACAATTGGACATGATGAATTCGGAACACAGGAGACATGTGGTTGCCACATCTACCGCATCCACTCTCTTTTTTCACTGCAGTAGTAGGCCAGCCCTGTGCCGGGGCGCCAGCTTTCAAAGAGCGCTGCGTTAGTTTCATAAAACAACCTCTTAGCATCTTACGCACGCTTCTCCTTCAGGAGCTTCATCATTTCAAGCCGTTCAGATTAAATCTGCCCACGTAAACAAGACTCTAGTTGCTCCATCGGGTATATGCAAGTTGGGATATATATATATATATATATATATATATATATATAAAACCGCGGATATGTAGCATATTCTACTCTCATGAGTGATATTTTCACCGTAAAATGTACACCTTTCCGAATTTCCTCACCTCACCTCACCTTCAAATGTGAGAGATACCAATTTCTGAAATGCCAATAGTTTGAATCTGGACAATATAAAACCTTCTAAAATAGAACAATTCGTGTAACATCTTGAAAGGACAAAATGTTTCGATCGCTAGTTTGAATTAATGTTCAATTGTCCTCTATGTTATGTGAAACTTGATTAAGACTTTTAAGACAACAACTTGGTCATTAATTTCATGGTTGTCGGAGTTGAATCTTATGATAAAATAAATGTTATCAAAGATCTAACCACCAAATGCTAATTTGAAAAGTTATACGCAGGTTTTAGATGGTTTAGATAATATTACAATATCTAATGATATGGCAGAATTCAATTTTAATAGAAAGGAACCGGTAACTTTTTATTGGCTACGCTATATGGATGCATGATTTTTTAGATGCAACATCTCTCGTGCATGTTGATAAAACTACATCAAGAACGAAAATCAATATCACCCTTTCAACTCAAAATTACATATTTCTAGCTGACATCAGTTACCAGCAAGGATTTAGCCTACGTACATCCACATCCATGATTCAACATTCCACCGCCATTTATCTAACACGGGAAAGAAAAGAGAAATGACGCACCGGATCTCAAAATTTACATACCTACTTAGCCAACACCACCAATTCATCCGTGAAACCATATAAAAACAACACAGACGACCTGAAAAATTTACACGTCTACGTAAACCAGCAAGCACTAGCAATTCAGATTAAAGGAGCCTATAATTCACAAACGCCAGGAAAGCAACCCAGAGCACGTAAGGCTTGACGAGATCGCCGGCGATCGGATTGGCCGACCGGAAGCTCCGGTAGCATACGACAGCTAGGCCGACGAGCAAAAGGGAAATAGCGAACGCAAAACGCGTCGCGCCGAAGCCAAAAGCCAGCGCCCAGACAAAGCTGAGTCCGAGTTCTGCCGCGTACAGTGACAGGGCGCCGGACTGCTGCTGCAAGCCGCCCTCCACCCAGACGAGCCACGAGGAGAGACCCATCGTGGCGCACGAGACCAGCCAACCGAAGTCGTGGAGCCAAACCGGACACCAAACCGATCTGTCGCGGAGATGGCGGTCACCCAGTCGGAGGTTGACGCAACCTAGCAGGAAGGGTACCGCCACGGCCACGGCAAGAGAGCGCAGGCCTCTCTTGGCCAGCGCCATCTTGTTGGCTCTCGGGTTCTTGCTTCTCACGTCGCCGCTCGACACGTGCGACTCATCTCGGACTCGGTGCTTCAGATCAGACGACTCCATGGCTTGACGAAGGGAAGAAAACAGATGACAGGAGAAGGAGCAGAAAACAGGACAGGGTTTCAAGGAGAAGAGGAGGAAGAAATGGCGTCCTTGTATAACAACGTCCCTCATGTCGAGGATGACCAAAAGGGGCTTCCAATTTCTCAAAACGACCACCACGGTGCAGATCTGAACGGCGCCCATATTCAGCTTGAGTCATCTGGCCGCGCCGATACGAGCGCGAGACCGACGAGCCCGGGGGAGGCCCTTGAGCGCGACGAGCCAAAGCTCCCTAACGGGGATAAAATGGTAATTGTAAAGGATACAAAGTAGTTGCGCGGAAGACCTGCGGGGGCGGGGGATTTTGGTGCCCCAGCGGACGTGTCGCTCCGCCTCCATACGTGTATGGAGAGCATGCAAGGAACCATCTCCCGCGGAAGGGACACCCACACGTGGGAGCAGCAGTGCCACGTAATCGAGTCCCCGATCTTCCGGGTGTTCTTATGGAAAGACACTGAAACTGCCTGAAGAACCTGAGAGGCAAATCAGAGGCACGGCCCCTGATATGGGACCCGGCGGTGTTTCAGTGGCTGCCGACGGACGGCGGTCGTCCACGTCCATATACGTATGGTTTATCGCCGGCTTGGCCGCACGTCCTCACATGCCGGCGCTTCTTTGGACAGCCGAGGAGGAGGAGCTCTCAGGCTGGCTGACGGCCCACAACGAAAGATTGGGAAATCTTCCCGCGAGGAAAATTCAAATTTGGGCTTTTAACGGCAAACCTGATTAAGAACACAATACCAACTGTAACCTAGTCCCTTTCTTCGGTAGTCACATCCAACGTTATCAAGATCAGATCTCATCTCGCATCATATATATATACGCTCTGCGGTCATAATAAATAAATAAAATTAAAAATTCTTCTTACTCTCCTACAAATACACAATACAAAATATGGCCGATATTTGGAAGGGGCCGTTTTGGTCTTACTTTCGTCGTATCAGTTTCTTACTGCCTCGCCGTTGTTAATGACATTCATCGTTCCATCCTTCGTTCTTGCAATTAAAAGCTTTAAAAGGTTAACTGAAAAATAGACAGGTAAACCAATCATGCATAAGCAGTTTCGTCGCCGAAGTGTTGACACAGAAGAATATACTTAGACAATATGAAGTTGTCGTGGTGCACCGTCGCGGTTGTTTTCGAGTTTAGCTGTGCAGTTTTCAGCTGAAATTTTAGAGCTAAGTGGACCATTAAAGATGAACAAACAAGAAACAAGGGACTGGCTTGGCTTTGGCAGGACTAACTCAACATTGCCATCTGGGAAAGCCAAATCCCATCTGCAGGTGAACCAACACATACAGATCAGTATTTCCTACTCAAAAAAATTTGGGGACCATCTGGGAGGTGGTGTAGAGCAGAAGGCGTTGTTCTAAAAGTACATCTGTTTTGGACCCATATTGTTTAGTGCAGATAGTGTAGTCCTACATGCTTTCACTTTTGCCTTTTCTTTTATCATCATCACCATATTTTATCAGTAGCATAGTGTACTGAACAACAAAAGAGATGCTTACCCTGTCACACAGAGCCTCCGTAAAGTGACAGACGTTCTTTTCTGTTGGCCAATTTCTCTCCCCTCCCAGACCTGAAACCCTGGCTTGCGGTTAATTTCATGCTTCCACAGATAGCGAGCCTCTCCTGACATGAGAACAAGAGATCCAGGCTTTAAGAGGACAGGAACCTTGTCCGATATACAATATCCTTTATCCTCTTCTTTGCCTTTCTGGCTGCTGGAAGCCTCCTTCGCTAATGTGAAGTGCATCACACAATCAGATTCCAACGAGATTATGGCAATTCCATCATCAAAACGCATGAGGTCTACGTGGCTGCATATTCCCTGCACAACAATAAGATGATCAACCTTTTTCTTATACAAAAGGACGTGCATTACAGAAGAAAAGGCGTGAGCTTTGACTTATTCTGACAAAGAAATGCAGCAGTAATTGATTTAAAGAGTGTTAGCACTCATGTCCATAAGCCAAGAGATTTACCTGTCTATTGAAAAAAATATGGTGTCCAAAGATGGGACCCTCTAGGAACATGGGCAAGACTTACAAGAGAACATGACACACTTAAGAATTTAAGACGATCACCCTGCAATCTAGAGAAGCACGTCACCCATTAAAAAGTCATACATTTTAATTTTTGTAACACCTTTCTTGGGAATTTAACCTTTGAGATTTTAACATCATAAGAAATCGTAAACCATTTTCAGCGAACTACTTGTCATTGTAAGCCGAATTGATTAAGTAATAGCATTCAGAAATGCATTGTTTAGCTTCTGAGTTACGGCCTGTCTTGCCCTAAAGATGACACTTGGTTCACTGGAATGTTTCGCTAAAAAATAACCGCTAAGCTGGCACCAAAATATTCACTGTGGTAGTGGACAGTATGCACTTGATCGTTCACCATAAGGATAACTTGGCTCATACAACGTTTTATGAACTGCACACTAAGTATAATTGATGGAAAATTAACATTTTACCTTATAAAGAGTTTTCAATGGGTGAATACATGTTCTAGTAGTTTTAGTTTATTGTATTCACAGATAAGTTCTGCTACCGGTTTGCCTTCGACAGTCAAAACCTACTGTAGAGCCTTACTATACAAGAGTTTCCACCATACGTTACGTCAAATTTGCTGGAACAGTGACTTTACAAAGAAACAACGGAAAGACCTCTTGTACAGCGTGCAAAGTTTGGCAAAGCAGTACCACATCAAAATCAGGAAATACTTGACTCTATAACGGGTTTTTTTTTATGGAATTACTCATCAGTAAGAGATACTTACCTTTATGGGATCATATATGACAAAGGGAGGGAGAGAGGAAGAGAGAAGAGGATGCTGGGAAAAAATATCTCCTAGCAGCTGGTTAAAGCGCTAATCAGTGACTTAGTAACTTCTGTAAACTGTACAGTGCTTCATCCTAAGAAACAGATGCGCTAATCAGTGACTTGGCAACTTCTGCAAACTGTACAGTGCTTCATCCTAAGGAACCAGACATGGAACACAGGATAGGAACAGCATAGCTCACCTCAAAAGATTACAAAGTGATGGTTATTGAGATCATGGCATTCAACTATTAGTGAACACGTTGAGAAGAGAAAGGCGACAACTATCTGCATAGGATGGAGCGATAACTACCTACACGTGTTCCATAGTTAGGATGTAAGTTAGCGACATGGAAATATCGTGAACTGATTCAACTGAATAATAACAGTTGATGACAGCCTACATAAACATTCTCTTGTACCCCAACTGTGTTTATGAATGAAAACAGAGTTGAAAATGTTCATCTATCTTCTTTATTTTTCCAATACGGTGTCGGAGAGGGCTTCTTCACCAATGAAGGGCTGCCGACGACCCAAGAGATCGTGCTTCTTCACCAAAGCAATGACTCGATCCACATTCTCAAATCTCTGTAACAATCTTGACAGTGGTAAAGCAAAAGAAAATCATTTGTGCAGCAAAGATGGCATTGAGGATTAGAGAGCATCTCTCAACTAAGTATGAATGAAGGTGTGAATATAGTTGTTGATGAAGATCGTATGCTAACAGTATGCCAACTTTCTCATAAGGCTACAGCCACTGACTAAGAAGGACTTCTATATATTTTGTCCCAAACTTGGTTTATGGTTTACTCCCTTTACTCCTACACCAAGTTTGTGGGGGAGTATTAAGGCCATGGCATTCAACTATTAAGTGAACACGTTCAGAAGAGAGAGGCAATAACTATCTACATAGGATGAAGTAATAACTACCTACACGTGTTCCATAGTTAGGGTGTAAGTTAGTGACATGGAAATGTTGTGAACTGATTCAAATTCAACCAAATAATAACGGTTGGTTACAGTTTATATAAACATTCACTTGTATGACGTTTAGTGGGTTTTTCACCCACTGTGTTTATGAATGAACACAGAGTTGAAAATGGTTATCGGTCAATAATGGTAAAGGAAAGCTGCTCATACACAAAGGAAGAAAAGACCATTCACTTTTTACAACTACCTCCTCTAGGAAGAAGTGGCCACAGTGGTAAGTGGAAAAACCACGGCTGGTTAGACCTACCAATTGCCAAGCCATAGTCCAGCTGGGTCCTGGACCACCATAATGTGCATTTTGTTATCGAGGTTACTATGTTCTTTGACAGGAACGTAGTATCAGAAATAAACACTCCACTATCGCAGGCAACTTGAAGAAACAGGAGAGAAGCAATACCTTATATAAGAAAGATTAGACAAGAAAACATGCGGCAGTAAAATTCATATATAACAAAGGGAAAGGTGCAGATGCACACCTCACCCGGCTGGTATACATTGACAATCATTTGGTCAAAAAGTGGCTCTCTCCAGAGCAGATCAGCTGGAAATGGGCGCTCTTCCACTTTGCAGTGAGCACAAGCAGTTAAATGTCCATGATTTTCACCATTCAACTCAAACAGATAAACAGCTTCACGGATGCAGCTGGAAAGTTCAATTGCCCAGTATGGTAGATCTCCAAACCTCATAGCCTGCCATAGCAGTGTTGCATAGCTATATTTCACACATTTAACAATTGGGATGACAACTGGCCCTTCTTTGATGATAAAGATGATGAAAATATCGGTAATAGAGGAAGACGTACCTGATTGTGAGATTGCTCGGAAAACCATCCTTCTACAAGCATACAAGATTTAAGATCAAAAGAAATTCAATTAATAAAATAAAAAATGAAAACTCCAAATCTGAAATGCACTTCAATGGAATGTGGATAATTTGCTGCAATCAAATGCCTGAATACTTCAAAGATGTCAAGGATGAAAGCATGAAAATTGAAATATGGCCCACATATCAGGCAATATGCTTTTGTGACAATAAAAACCAAATATTTCAAGCCATTGATATCAAAATTGCATATTTAACCACGTTAACTGCAACAGAATCTATATGACATAGTCCAACAAGAAACTTTCCTGTGGTTCATGCTAAGGCAACATATTTAGTGATGCAAGGACCTACAGAAGGCAGATGCTTATACGGGAGCACATGAACAGAAGACACAAATAGCCATACTTGCTGCATAAATTGGTCACCGAGAATGGAAAATATTTAATTAGCGACACTAGCAACTTCAGCAATTTATTCCTCAAAAATGTGATCCTATGCTTCGTACAGTACAACTATATCCCATGCCTCATATAGAACAACTAAGCAACGGTCTCATGTTCTGGGAAAATTCTATTTTTGCAGCACCAGATTTCATGATCTACATTAAAGCGAAAAATATCAATGGTGAAAATAAATTATACCCAATAAGAACCATATGATGCAGAAATTATCGAAACAATATAATGCCACACAAAATTGCGTCCCCAGAAAATATTCACCCTTCTCACTACCAGACTAGCCATATCTGCATAATGATTTATGCTCCTCAGAAATAAAACCAAGCAAATCCAAAACAATATTTTTTATGTAGGCTTCCTTCTGCAGTGGGCAAGGATCTCCCCAATTTACGTGGCTTCTCAGTTTAACATCAATCTGTTTATCATGTTTCCTTCTTTTCATGCGCTCTAGTTTAATTTTGTGACTTTGTCCAAGACAAAATTCTTTATTCCTTTGCCAGTAATGCCTCTCGCTTGCATGTTTCCAATGTGGATATCTTTTTCTACCTCGAGTTAAAAACGCTTTCCAAGTTATCATGTTTATATTCAATTTGTTCAATATGTCCAATGGCGAAGAAAGTCCTGGATAACTTCCAGCCAGTGGAAACTGCAAGATGTAGTTAAATATAGAAATCAACAGCAACCCTTCCCCTTCTTGCTCTGGTACTGGTAGCTTGCTTTTTTCTACAAGAACACCACCTGAGTTTGACCTTGCGCATAAGCTTCAAAATAACAGGAGAAGGGAAAAAATCTTGTACAATTTCATGATGAATAGATCAATACACGGCCCGGAGCAATCCGAATTCAAGCAACTACAATTTCGAGGGCGACGTACTACAGCTTCATATCAACATGAGTGAAATCGTCCATCCGGACCAGGTCTATGGACACCAATCTCTAAATAAATGGACCAGTTTACTAGGTTGAGAGAACTCGCTTGTCTCATTACGATAGTGATCTGGAACGGATTCTAAAGATTCAGAACGATGAGCATGGAAGTTAAAGGTAACAACTAGCATAACCTCGTCCGTTATCTCAACAATACACAACGACGAGCCTCTAGATGAGAACGATCAGCCAGCGATTATGTGATCGACTTGCTACAGAGGAAGATAGAGAAAATGCAAACCCACCTTGTTGAATGGCATGGAGCAATGAGATTTGATTGCGTGGAGAGAGGAAATTTTCGCAGATCCACAGCCCGTTCATGCCTTCCACCTTCTCCCACGCCGACGGATTGTGCTGCGGAGCACAGATAGACTCTGCTTATTTTTATCGCAAGCATACCTGATCAGATACTCGGAAAGCCCGAGAGAGATGAAAGGAGATGGTGGGTTCAGAAATACACCTCTCTTTCCAATACAATCCTGGGAGGATCTTCTTCCTCTTCAGGTTCCCCCTCTGAGGAGTCCCCAAACACTTCTTTCAGAGCGCTCTTCTGGTCATCCAACTCCATCTGGCTTCCGTCCGTGCAGTTCAGTTTCAATTCACCGACCTGCCGCCCAACCACGATGTATAACAGCTCCAATAGGCGGGCTTTCAATGCACCGCCGGGTTTTAGAAATTCGGAGTGCGCGCCCAACCCGCGAGGAGCAGCAGCAGCAGCGGCAGCAGGTATTCGACGGTCAGGGTTGGTCTGGTCCGTGGACCCGTTTTGGTGGGGAAGAAAATTTTCTTTTGCAGGTCCATCCTTTTGACTATAATCTCACATGAACGCTTCTGATCGAAGTCTATTCTTTTGACTATAATTTAACAATGTATGATAAGACGATGCCCATAAAGGTTTCATAAATTAAATATGAATGCAAGACTAGGGAAAGGAGATCCGAAAACAAGAGAGACTGGATTATACCATGAAAAAAAAAATTGATTCTGTAAAACATGGTTTTGTAAAAAATAATTTTTTTAATGAGCTTTGCAAACATAGAGGGGGTTGGTTTTCATTCCCACACTGTTTTAGGTCCACCCAAGCACGTCAAAAACAGTATTTTAAATGTAAAATGGAAATATTTTTCCCAACGCGCGTCCAAACACCCACCAAAATGCAATTACCAGATGTTAAATTGAGAGGAAAAAACCAGATGCTAAAATCATGGATTTTCATATCAAGGCTGATTTTCATGTTCAGTAATGAACCCTAGAAATGAAAACCAATTTTGTTAATGAGATTTGATATATACTATTTTTTTCAGGTAGTCAAACACACGCCAACCGATTAAAATTTGAACGCTGTAGTCGGGACTTGATTCCTTGGTTTTGAAACTCAATAAATGAAACCAGATCTACTTCTTAGATTACCCAAAGAAAACTAGGTCAAGCCCAAACAAATAGAACAAAATCTAGTGCCACAGTCGGGTCTGTTTCAATTCTCTACGTGACCAACCCAATTCCAGACATACTCCCCCAAAATTATAAACTAAATGCCCGTGACATTTATCTGATCCAAGATCCAAACTCGAATACTATTGCTTTCAAAGTACTAAACGGCCCTACCGTTCGGATTCCGGGATTTCCAGATAAAGTGGGAAAAAACATCACCGTTGGGAGAGGACAAAGAAAGGAAAAAGAAAAGGAAAAAGATCGGGATGAGGTTTTGACTCGTTGTCTAAACCCTTCCATTCTTATCCCATTTCCCGCCCCATTCCCGCTCTCTTTTGTGTGTGCGGGCGAGCGTCGTCTGTGCCGATGAAGGTCATTGATGCTTCCAGCCGGTGAACGAAATCGATAATTGATGCTTCCAGCCGGTGAACGGAATCTTCAGAGCCTCTACGAGGGGCAGAATCCCAAACGGATGAACCATGGCGATCCAAACATCTTCGCACAAGGTAATTCCAATCGCGTTTTCATTATTGTGTTGGCATGTTGGGTTTAATATCTTACAATTAAAACTTATTGGAATGCCGGCTTTCTGGAACTGTAAAGGTGTTTTAAGTATCTCGATGCTTTTCTTGCGTACTTGAAATTCCGGCGTGTGTGACAATATCCGTGAGATTGGTAGAGAAAATACACAACTGGGAGGTTAGTGATTAAGCGCGGTGGCCGGGTTGGTCTTACAAAATTGCTCGGAAGCGGAGCTTCCCGTCTGTTTGTTCGTCTCAGCTATTCCCCGCCGCATGCTAGCCCTTATCGGCAATTGATCTACGGGAAATGAATACGACTAGATTGGAAGTTCTGAGTCTTGTTCAGTGGGCAATGGCCTATTCATCTAGCTGCATGTGTATCAGGTCTCCTTTCATTGGATCCAGATAGCTGTATGCGGGACTTGATTACGAGACACAGCCGCAATGTGAATAATTGCACATCTAACCGTCGTTCGGATTGGCATGCTGGTATGAAATCGTGAAAGCGAATTGCGTGTCGTATGCTCTCACCTCTTGGTTACTCTGGATTTAAATACAGCCGATGTCAAAGTCTTAAATAAGTTTCTTCCTCTTTAACCAATTATTCCTCTAGTCTGTAACGGAGTTGCGTGGCCAAGGGGCTATAAAAGTTCATATATGTTTCTCCCACATAAGGCTGGAGCCTCTCTTTTCGAAGTGAGCATAATCTAACCCATTTGCTTGCTGAGAAGCTGTTCTATTTACAGAAACCCAAGTTCAGTGGAATGCTTCCAACTTGTTCTATTTGGTATGTGAATAGCTTAGTATGTTATTTCTCTTATATCCACGATAAGTTCATGGCTATGCCTTCTAGAGAGTTTTTTTCAGCTGGTTGTGCATATCATGATGTGAAGCTTGTATTATCATATGGAGGCTGCACAAATAAGACTATGGGAAAACTTGAACGGTGCATATATCTTAATGTTTGTTTGATTTCCTTTATCGCTAGTTTTGGGGGCTTTGTGACAGGAACTATTTATCTACATATCCATTTTTGTTTAATAAAGTCATGCTTTAATGCTTTCAGGTTCTGTCACCAAAATTCTATCTCCCTGTTAGGCACACAAATATCGGTAGTGCCTTCCATCTTTCTAGGGCTTCTGTTGCAAAGTTTTTTGTGACTCCAACTGCCAAATCTTTTTGTTCAAATCGATATCAAGACAATGGTTCATTTTTGAAGTCGAGAGTTATGAGGCCTGTTGTGGCTACAAATAAGGCATCATCAGGTATTGTTAGGCAACTATAGGCAGTTCTATGTCCTTGTTGAAGGTTGTGGTGCTTGGTTTTCTGGTTTGAGATCTAGATATCATACTTCACTTTTGCTTGTAAAACTGGTGTGAGTCATTTCAGGTGATAAGCAAGAGGATGGAAGATACAAAAACACAGTTGACCTGCCAAGGACAACATTTGGTATGAGAGCAAATTCTGCTGTGAGGGAGCCTGAAATTCAGAAATTATGGGATGCTGAACAAGTGTTGAAAAAGGTTGTCGATAGGAACAGTGGGGTAAGTAACATGCTTAATGCATCTGATAGTAATATTTCAAAATTCAGAATATAATTTCTGTTGATATATTGCTCCAGGGAGTTTTCATCTTGCATGATGGTCCACCATATGCTAATGGTGATCTGCATATTGGTCATGCACTAAACAAGATCTTAAAGGATATCATCAATCGCTATAAGGTCATTCCTTTATGCCTACTTCCTTATTGGTTCATGGAAATGTTCGAATTTTGTTGCATGCTTTTTTAACAATTAGAAATATTTATTTTTGGAGGAGGCTCATTTTTTTGTAGTTTATATTATACAAGGTTTTTTGCTTAATATCCACTTGCATTATATCCCTTTTTGCATTCTGATCCTCGAATGTGGCTGGATTTAACCAGTATGGGCCTGAAAATGCCTGATGAGGATGATGGGTTAAACTCTCATTTTCCCCATCATATGTGAACATAGGGTAAAGAAAAAGGGAGATTAGAAAAACTGAAAATTGTAATAATGAGTCACTAGGACATCAGATAACCATCCTCTTGAACTTTTATCTTATTAGGACAGTTTACAGGCAGGATATTTGTAGCACAGAACCTATATGATGTTCTGCATACACACACACACACACACAGATTCATATAGGCATAATGTGTGTATATAATAAAAGTTACATTTTGAAGCTCTCTATGAACACCATCGAGAATGGTGTTCCAGAAGCAGCACCCAGAAGCATCCCATTGCTTAGACAGAATGATGCCTCCTGTTTCTCGCCTCTTGGTCACTGTCTTTCATGGCCTTCCCACCCATTTGGGTGGAATGGAACACTGAATATGGTGTATGTGGAATGTGCAGACTTGTGTGTTCCATGTCCATCACATTCCTTTTTTGTGTCATATAATGGGCTCCACCTCTCTTTGGATTTTGGAAAACCAGGGTTCCTGAACTCAGTGTTCCATGCGGTCAACCATCCTTTACAGTGTGCCCTTGGAGCTTTACATATGGTCCTCCTTGATGACTTAGAAATAGCAGGACTACTTGAAGGCATTAATTGTGAGAAATTATTTGGACTATTGCTATTGCCAGCAGAACTAAAAAACACGACTATCGTATCCTGTTCTAGAGATAGTAGTAGTACTATAGGAGTTTTGGACTAGTTAAACACATGCATGGTGCTTGATTTGTATGTCAGTTTATACTTTATATATATGTAAGGATTTTTTAATAGCACACAGCACTAGGTACGGTACATACTAAATGAAATTATGAAAGCAGAATTAACCCATTTGTTGCTTACATATCACTCACCTGAGATCATGCTTCATTTTGCTTTGTATACTTATCGTGTCTTTGTTTTCTGCAGCTTCTTCAAAATTATAAGGTGCATTATGTGCCTGGTTGGGACTGCCATGGTCTTCCGATAGAACTGAAAGGCAAGTAAGATATGAAGATCGAGTATTTTTTGTTTTCTTTTTGGTAATCTTAGGTCATTTTGGCACATATCGGGTATTCAGCTTGAACTGTGTAGCAGTTGTAGCCCCTGATTACATGCCTCCCCAAATATCATGTATAATGTGTCTATTATTCCATGCAATCTGTGGGTTGTATGCTTTTGCTTGATGGCCTCCAATGTTAGAATGCCTTTATGTTTTCCTCCTCGAAGACCTTTTGCTTACATTTCCTATTTGCAATTGTCAATGTTCCACCATTGTCACAAATATTATGGTATTTTCAAAAATATTGCGATAGAATTGGCAAAACAGATAGCAACAGAAAAATAGCAAAATATTCTCATATTTTGAAAAAAATTGCCAAAAAATGTTTCTCATAATAATATCTTGATTTGTCCCTTAAAAACATGTTTTAATGCAATGTTATCCGTATCGTAAAGGTCAAGAAAACCCATACGATACGTGTTCAATATGTTCAGTACGTTTAATTTACTAAATACCTTAGAAAAACCTAATTAATAATAACTCTAGAATGGTATTGCTGACAATATGTTCCACATATTCTTGACATCAGTGGCCTACTATTTTTTACTTCTCAAGAATGGATGAATACTTCTCAAATAACTTTTTTTTTTTAATCTAGAGAATCTTGTAGTAGATTATTATTATGTGAGTGAAGCTGGAATCTGCAAGCAAAACCTACAAGTTTGTTACATGGACGAAAGCATGTGCATAAGTGAAATTCATGTACGGGTTGCATGAATCACTTTGATTACATGTACGGGTTGCATGACTCACTTTGACTATGTTGTGAAAATACTTTTTTCTAATCAATAATCATATTTACAGATATGCAACTAAAATTCTGAATCATGGAACTTGGAATATGTCCTGAACAAAATCGTGTAGATCTATGTGTATGTCGGAGGAGCCCTTAATATACCCTTTTAATATGAGAGGGACCACCTTTTTTTTTTTTTTTGGGAGAGGAAGATGTGTGTTGGTTGTCCATTAACATAAGAAGCCCAAGTGCACCTTTTGTTTTCCAGGTAAGCGTCCCCATTTTGTTGGCCTTTATATAAAAGTAGCACCCTCAGGGCTTTGAGCTCTGATCCAATGTCATCCATATCGTACAATACAGGATCATGCAATATGTATCATATAGGTCAAACGAACCTATATGATACACCATCACAATATATGTTTTTTAAATGTGTTAATGGTGTATCAGCCGTATCATACGATATACCCCATATTGTACTATATGGGGCTGGGACATTTTGAAATAGCATGACACCCTTCTGTTTCATTTTTTTGTCTCAAGAGCCGCCACTTCTCCTCATTTCAAACACTTCTGGGAGCTTTGGGAGGGGAATCTTAGGGGTTTTGAGACAAATCATTGATTTGAGTGGTAAATCATCAATTTGAGAGGGAATACAACCCGTTTGAAGGAGATTTGTTTGTGGGAGACTGATTCCTATTGATTGATGATAATCAGGGATTGATGATATTAATCATTGACATATTTTCAATTCAACTGTATTTTGATGTACTGTAAAACACTTTATACTTGTTAAGTTTTTTTTAATGTGTTGTTAACATATTATGGCTTACGAATGACGAATCATGAATGTTCATTATGGATGGCGAGTATTTTATATAAAACACATTTTTCATGTTTTTTCTAAATTTTCTCTATTTTATTATTTTTTATGAATCAAAAAATAATTTTACGATACATTATGTTACTTTACGATACAACATACGAGTCAGCCTGATTGAAACACAATAATATTCACATTTTATGACATTGCTTTGGACCTTTCAGCGTGATGCCTTTAAGCAAACCTAGCTAGCCAGGTGTTTGGAGCCCCTATGGGTGAGTCTTCTACATTCTATGTTAATGTGTGTGTGTGCATTCATATGCATTTTTTTTGTATAGCCGTTTGGTCAATCTGTGTGAAAGGGGCATTGTGCAACTTTTCGATTGGTGATTTTGCCGTCATGCTTTTTATGTTTCTCTTTGTTGTCGCTTTTGTTATCGGTGACCTTTTCTTTTTTCATGCAACAGTTTTGCAATCAATGGATAGCGATGCAAGGAAGGAACTTACACCATTAAAGTTGCGGAAAAAAGCTGCAAAGTTTGCTAAAGACACTGTTATGACTCAGATGAAATCATTTAAGGTGATTGAACATGTTCAGTTCCTAAAAGGCTAAAACATTGAATATGGTTGCTTACTTTTTGATCCTTATGTAAAAACAGCGGTATGGTGTATGGGGAGATTGGGAAAATGCTTATTTGACTCTCTCTCCGGAATATGAAGCTGCCCAGGTTTGTATAAACAACACCCCTCCCTCCAGCCAAAAATAAATCCCAAGCACACACAAACAATGAAAGATGTTTGACTGGTAAATGGAAATTGTTGCATTCAATTGTGAGTCTTTACTGAACCACTAGCAGAGCCAGAAATTTCCGACCAAGGGGCACTAGTACATCAAATTATAACTTTTAAGGGGGAATTTACATGTCAATAGTTAAACAACCATGAGGTACTAATATGAACATATGTAAATCTATGTGGGCTGGCGTGTGCAATTGCCAACACCAGCCCACATGTGCCTCTGCTACTATCCTGAAGCTTTTACACCCTTGGAAATAATCTAAATGTGATGATTTCATGCATTAGTTGTCAAAAGCCTAGAGTTTATATAATTTATATGAGGTAGATGCAAAAACTTTCCATTCTATTCCTTTTCATGGTAATGATTGAAGCTGCCAATTTTTCTGAAAATTGGTCAAGGGCATTAGTAGTGCACTTGTTATTATCATGAGAGGACAAATACATACACAAAAACAAAACATGCATGTTGGTTGCATTTATTCCACCCATCTGAGGTTGTAAATGATCCAGGTATGGGTTCAACCATCCTTGAGTTCTAGTTTTATCAATTTTAGTTCGGTTGTAGGCTTAGGTTTTCTCTTAGGTTATGTAATGTGGCTCTTGGCTTCACTTAGACCCATTCTTGATGGTACTGTATGTTACTGATCACTGGATTCTCTAAATGGGTAATCTCTATTTTGTGGTGTGTGTCTGTGGTAGAGTTGGACGGTGCCAAAGTGTTTTTAGTTGCTTCCTGTAATGACCCACTTTGAAAAGCTTAGTCTTGCACTAAAGATCGTGAGAGATATTCAAGGGCTTATAAAAGGGGATGTTAAGTGGTTAGTTGTCTTGGTTCCTAGGCTTTTTGGGCTGGAAACGAAGTTGCTAGGTGCGGGTTGGGTCCGTTGGACCAAGTGCCTGGGCCCGGTGAGGGTGTGGGACAGTTTGTTTCAGTGGTATTAGAGCACGCATGCTTCAACATTTGGACCTAGGGTTCTGCACACATGGATATATTTGTCTTTTGGGGGATGGATTGTAATGCCTCACTTTGAAAAGTTTAGCCCCGTATTGAAGATTGTGAGAGATATTCAAGGCCTTATAAAAGGGGATGTTAAGTGGCTAGTTGTCATGGTTTCTAACCTTTTTGGGTTGGAACCGAAGCTGTTGGGGGGCAGGTTGGGATCCATCGAACCAGGGCTAGAGCCCGGCGGGGCTATGGGTCAGGTCGTTTCATTTCCAGTTTAGGTACAGGGTGTAGTCAGATCCTGCTTAACACAAAAATTGAGCTTGGCTTGACTTATAGGGGGTTTTAAGCATTGAGTCCTGTTCAAAACCAGGTTGCATCCCTAAAAAACTTTTGCTCTTTCAATACGTGTACAGAGCACCTATCCACATGCATTCTTATTTGTGCTTCTATTTGTGGGGGATATCTCTTAATCTATGTCACACGGATACGGGTACGGGTATCCTATGGATACGGGTACGGGTACGGGGATACGGCATTTTCAAAATTATAGGATACGTGGATACGGCAAATATTATATTCAAAAAAATAAAAAAAACATGAAATTAATAATTCACTCTTACAATCTCATAAACTCATAAGTCATAACCAATCTCATAACTCATAAGTCATAGCTGATTTAATTTCAAACATGAAATTAAACCTTTTCAGTTTAATTTCAATAAAAAAAACATGAAATTAAACCTTTTCAGTTTAATNTCGAGGGTAGATAAGC
This sequence comes from Nymphaea thermarum, assembly GCA_011799765.1. Lineage (NCBI taxonomy): Eukaryota > Viridiplantae > Streptophyta > Magnoliopsida > Nymphaeales > Nymphaeaceae > Nymphaea > Nymphaea thermarum. The sequence goes on from JAANDH010000050.1 coordinate 42,517, forward strand.
ATGTTGTAGCGAATAGTGAACAGGAACATTATGAACAACAGCGAGATATCACATATTCATCATCGTCTAGCATCATGAACAACAACGAAGGCAAAATCCCCAAATCGGCAAAATCCCCAAATCCCCAAAGTTGAAACCCTAACTTCTATTATCGAAAATAAGCGACAAAACGTATCCTTATCTATTGCAGCCTGCCGCCGGACGCCACCGGAAGTCGCCGTCGATCGCCGGAGGTCGCCGTCGCCCGCCGTCGCCGTCGATCGCCGGAGGTCGCCGTCGCCTGCCGCGGAAGCCGTCGGGCGTCGAGGGAAGGTCGAGGGTAAATGAGCTTACGTAAAACAAAAAGTGGGATAAAAAAATGGGTTATAAAAGTGTTTTGGATCGGGTCTGACCCAGACCCGATCCAAAACGTATCCAGCCGTGTCGCCGTGTCGATATCCCCGTGTCGGCGTGTCGACACCGGTACTCGACCCTTCCAGACGTATCCGTGTGACATAGCTCTTAATAGTCAATGCTGCACACAGCTTATCTGAAATTTCATTTAGTATCTGCTTTTGTTTGCAACATGGTGATATTATTTTTCAACTTTTTATGTATTTATTAAAATAATTGTGATGATTTTACTGTCATTCTATGTTGAATTAGATAGAGGTGTTTGGCAAAATGGCTCTAGAAGGCCATATTTATAGGGGTCGGAAGCCTGTTCATTGGAGTCCATCCTCACGTACTGCTCTTGCAGAGGCTGAACTGGAGGTAAGATATCTGCATTCGCCATTTACCTAACCTTTTTTATTTCATAAGTATTCTGCAGTATTTTTGTAATATTTCTGTGCTGGACATCTTCCCAAATCTTTGTGAGAAGATTTAAATATCAGTAGTATTGGGACATCAGCTGCAAAATTTGATGGACAAATAGTGCTATATCTTATTTGCTTTCATATCTTCCGATGAAAAATTTGTGCTGTAGATGCAAATAATTTTACAAAATCTACGGCATCCTCTGTCATTTTGAACACACACTAAAACCATACCTTTCAACACACACTAAAGCCATAGCTTTTGCTTCCATGGTGGTATTATATATGATCTAATGTTGTTGAGCATATTGCGTGCAGTACCCAGAGGTACATGTTTCACAAAGTATATATGCCATATTCAAGGTAACCCATGTTCCTGATGCTTCACTGGACTTCTTCAAAGAATTTCTTCCTGATGTTTCATTGGCCATATGGACTACTACGCCTTGGACCATCCCAGGAAATGCTGGTGAGCGTCTCTCATACCTTTTGTTCCTGTCATGACTTATTTAGTAAATGGGCCTTTATTTTAGTGGTGTAGTCAGAAAAAAAACCTGGTGGAGGCACAAATATGGAGTAAATAAAAAGATCATATTAGTAAATTTAGAAAAGGTATAGGTAAATCTGAACTATAGACATACAGACACAAACAGAAACTCACGCATTTACATTGACTAAGATTTAAAAAATACAAGTCAGATGTCAAAGAGTAAGCTTAATATCTTTGTTTCTCCATATTTGTGGCTCCTTTTCTTCCAGAAATTTATAGACGAAATGACACTGCAAGATGGCATCAAATATAGAAAATAAGGAAAATAATAACTGCCTATATGCAAGATAAATTACAGAAATCTTCATAACTGGAAGGTATATCAAATCCATCCACAGTGACCGTCAAAGTAATTAAACAATCAAACAGAAACAGTGATTAATGAATATTTTGACATGAAGGTCTTTTTACTGAAATGTAAAAGCAATGAGTAATTTATTTTCAAAAAATTTCTTTTTTTTTTATCCATTTTGCTATCAAACTGGTATTACGAGGGTGCTTCTTCTTTTTGCTGGACTTGTTTTGATTTGAAAAGATATTATTTATGACATAGTACTATTATTATGTTTTTGTTTCTTTATCAGCTGTTGCAGTAAATCCTGTGCTGCTATATGCTATTGCTGAAGTGCATCCGCTTGTAGAAGACAATGTAACATCAAAAACTAGTAACACCATACTCAGCAAGACTCTAAGAAGTGGACATCAGAAGCTATTTGTTGTCGTTGCATCTGATCTTGTTTCTACCTTGGAAACCAAGTGGGGAGTCAAACTTACCATAAAGAAGACTCTGCTGGGTTCTGTTCTTGAGAATTGCAGGTTTATCTGGGAATGAAGATAATAACCGTTTACTGTTTTCTTTTTCCTTCCTTTTTTTTTTTTCAAGAAAGCTGATGGAGAAATAGATACCTGAATCCTTGGGCGCAAGAAACCCTCTGGGTGCACCTTCTTGGTTCAAGGAGATAGCTTTGTTTCAGCTTTTATGAGGGTGACATGTGAAGGAGTCAAACCATGACCAACACTGCCTTTGGTCTAATAACATTTGACTTCCTCAATCCACCTGCTCCTAGCACATTGTAGTTCTGCTTTTTAATTTTTTCTTCCCAAAGTGAAAGTTCTTCTTAGACCCTTCTGCTTCCATTGTCTTAACAATTTAACGACTTTTAGCTTGGGGCAGGTATATCCATCCAGTTGGAGGCACTGAATGCTCTGTTGTCCTTGGGGAGGGGTACATAACCACTGAATCAGGAACTGGTTTAGTCCATACAGCTCCTGGCCATGGTCAAGAAGATTATATAACTGGTGTGAAATATGGGTTGCCCATATTTTCTCCTGTAGATGATAATGGAAAGTTTACAGATGAAGCTGGACAATTCAGTGGTTTGGATGTTCTTGGTGATGGAAATACTGCCATCATTAGATTTTTGGATGAAAAAATGTTGCTCATGAAGCACGAACCATATAGTGAGTATTATAGGTGTCAGATGCAATCAGTGGTCTGAGATCCATTATCATGTCTCCTTTGAAAATGTGGCAGGTAACTGTGGCACCTTCTGACATGTTTTTTTTTTGGCAGAGCATAAGTACCCGTATGATTGGAGAACAAAAAAGCCAACCATATTTAGGGCTACAGAGCAGTGGTTTGCATCAGTAGAAGGGTTCAGGAGAGATGCTATGGATGCAATCAGTAAAGTGTCATGGGTTCCACCACAGGTATCTTTCTCTCATTTCTTCTTTCTTCTTCTCTTTATTTGTATGTTATTGTTATCAAATTGTCCACAATGCAGACCGATCTTTAATTATAGTTTATGATCCGCTCATGTAACTGTTAATACTTTTGACTGCTCTGTTAGGTGTTTGTTTTCATTCTTATTATATGGTTAACTTTATTATGTTGATTCACAGGGAGAAAACAGGATTGCAACAATGACATCCTCCCGCTCTGATTGGTGCATTTCAAGGCAGAGAACATGGGGCGTGCCCATTCCAGCTTTTTATCACATTCATTCAAAAGAGCCCCTGATGAACAAGGAGACAATCAACCATATTAAGTGTAAAATTCTTTGTTTTTTGTTTCCTAGGGCTTCCTCTTATTTTCTGTAGTTCATTTATGTTTCAATGTTGCTATTCTGAGAAGGTCATAGACATGCTATATGTAATGTTATTTTATAGTCAAACATCAGAACATCATGCCTTAATTGGAGATGCTCTTAGCTATAAAATTTGATATTCTAAGCTGCATACGGAATCTGGATAATTACTACAACTTTCTCGTAAACCTTGATAGAGTGGTTATATTAATATATATATATATATATATATATATATAGGCATGCTCTTGAGCACAATGTATTATAGCTGAATACCTCAGCTGTAAGTGCACTTCTCATGGAACTACCACAAATGTATTCTCCACGTTGAAAAACCTACTACTAAGTGACTTAATAGTTTGTTGGATTAATATCCTGCTTGAGGATACTCAATGTTTTTGGTTCTGCAATCATTTGATTTTCCCCTTGTATTCATGTTTCTATGGTAATAGTATTGAACTTTTTTGCTCTAACTACACAGATGTATGTCCTTTCCTTGTCAAGCTCTAATTTTTACCATGATATGCTTATTTTGCAGCAATAATAGCGGAAAAGGGTAGTGATGCATGGTGGTATATGCCTGTTGATGAACTACTGCCTGAGAAATATCGTGATGAAGCTGGTGAATATCAGAAAGGAACTGACACAATGGATGTTTGGTTTGATTCTGGTATGTACTCCAGATTATACCTCCTGCTAACTGGAAAAAGTGTAGTCCATTTGCTCTTGGGTACAGTTAATGTTGGATTTAAGTTCCTTTTTGTATTTTACTGCTACATTTTATCCAATCAGACCATGCTGATCCTTGTGTTTGTTGATGAGTGATTCTGGGGAGCAAGGCCTTTTCCCATTGTCTAGTAAACAGCGCTTGTACCTAAAGGTTGGACTTAGAATTCTTGGGTTATAAATTAGGTAAAAATGTTGACCAATGTTTTTTTTTTCCCTTGAGATAGATAGGAAATTCATTTCCATTCTTATAGAAAAGGAACTCTACTACCTCCGTAGGTACTTCTCAAAGTTATAAGTAAAGTGAAATTTGAGTGATGTTTATTTTCGTCTAAATTTTTGAACCTATTGGTTACTGATGTGTTATAGTCCAAATTAGACAAGCTTCAAGTCATGTTTGCTCTCTGCTAGATTTCTTTTAGTGGAACTTTTCTGGATCCATGCATGGAAGCATTTGTCTTCTCCATTCTGATAGACATGCAACACGTGTTGTCTGTCTGATGCAGTAATGCTGCTAGCATTTTAAGAGATACAATTGATCATTAATTGCAACCATGTCCATGGACAATGCTGTAAGAATTCATGAATTCCAAAGGGTTCCTAGAGTAGTCTAGAATGGTGGTACTTGAAAGTTGAAACTTATTTTAACCCAAGTATGAGCTGATTGTATATAGATAAAATGGTTAATATGTGATGGTCATGTCCTAATAGTCATTCTTCTAATCATTCCCCTGAAAGGTTTAAAATGATTTGATAGGCAGATAACTATGCAAAGAATTAATGCAATCATGCAGCTGTCAGCAAAAAGTATGGGGATCACCTAGGGGTGCCAATGAATTAGGGAAATCTACATTGGCTTACACCAATGCATGACACAGAGTAATTTTCAGACAATCATGTGTGCATGAAAACATTCTCTTTCCTTTTCTAGATAAACAGCTGATTGCATTTATGGAGGATGTGGTCTTTCTGGAAGGTAAATTTGTGTAGAACCATTTTCTCTGTTATGGAGTACTGGGGGGTATGGTTTCCTTTCCAGGGGATGTAAAAATAAATACCACATAAAAACCTATTTGTTTATGCAGATTTCTTATTCTTCTGCTATCTTCTATTTCTGACCAATTCATTGCAGGTTTACTTATATTTGTTCTCATCTTAAATTAAATTTAATTGCTTATTTTCAAAGTGAACATACGTGGCAGTTGTGATTCAATTGTTTTATTTAGTTGTGACGTCATCTTATACTCTATAATCAATTTAAGGATGACGTAAAATGAATACATACCATCCCTCTTTCATTTGCACTGAATCTGGGTAAATTGAAAGGTTTGGGGTTTATACCACTTGCAGACATTCTTAGTAGAGTACTGACAACTTGTCTTGGAAACTCATCAAATGTGAAGGGTCTTCTTGGGCAGCTGTTCTAGAGAAGAGGGGACTTAATTGGCCAGCAGATTTGTATCTTGAAGGAACGGATCAGCATCGTGGCTGGTTCCAGAGTTCACTGCTTACTTGCATTGCTGCAAAAGGTTTGTTTTGCTTAAGCTTGTTCTCTTATTAGGCACCCTGATGGTTAACCTATAAGAGTATCTTATTACATGCCTGTCCAACACTTGTTGAGGCTGTTTGCTTGTTAATCATGAACCCTCTTAAAGTTGAATATTTCTGTCTAATTTATCATTTTATGTGTGTCTCTGCCACCATCGGTACAGCATTTGGTAACTCCCATATAACTTGTGGCACCTTTAGAAGCTTTTCAAATTAATCTATTGCTATAGGCATATTTTAATAATTATTTATTTACTGTAAGTTTAGGTTTCATCTGGACCTGTTTACCAGAAATATATTTTTTTTTCCTCAGGTATGGCTCCATATAAAAGTGTTTTAACTCATGGATTTGTACTTGATGAGAAGGGTTTGAAGATGAGCAAATCTGTGGGAAATGTTATAGATCCAGCCATTGTGATTGATGGAGGAAAAAATACAAAGGTGAGGATGATTGGTACAGTTTCTTTCATGCTTTATATCGACATTATGTTATTTGACAACTACTTATATGACAGGAATCACCTGCTTATGGAGCTGATGTACTGCGTCTCTGGGTTTCTAGTGTGGATTATTCTAGTGATGTGTTGATTGGTCCTCAAATTCTACGGCAAATGTCGGACATTTACCGGAAACTTCGAGGAACTCTACGTTATCTTTTGTCTAATTTACATGATTGGGAGGTATTTCTGTCAATTTTCTGGCACTTAGTATTTTTGTAGACATGATAATTTGGCCATTTCATTTTAGTTGCACTGTTACTGTTAGACTGAAAAACAATTAGCTTTCCTACCTGAAAGTAACAGCTCAATTTCATATTTTCTTACATTATTTAGAATATGCATATGGTGTTATCATGTTATTTCACTTAATCATTATCATTCTTGAGAAATTATGTAAAGGATAGGCTGCTGAAATATTTGATAACAATGTCTGTTGTTTGTGGATGCTTCTAACTTGTCTTGTTTTTTCAGATAAACATAATATCAGTAGTATTTCTTTTCTTACTATATGTTCTCTTTAATTTTAGCCTGATAATGCTGTTTCCTATGACAACCTCCCAATGATTGATCGTCATGCTTTATTTCAACTGCAAAATGTTGTCAGTAGCATCAAGGAGGGCTATGAGGGCTATCAGTTCTACAAAATATTCCAGGTATTTTTCTCGTTTCTTTGCTTTAATTTTTATAGTGTAGAATTCCTGCTTGCAATCTCTGGGTCTCACAAGACATGAAAGTTAAGGAAGCATTGTGATAAAGTGGTATGAGTACCACCAGAAGAAAGATGCAGGCTTTAAGATGAAAATGTGTGATGTGCATGGCTGTGAAAACCTGATCAGTACAATAATTTTTCTGGATTATCCAACTTTATTTGCAAAAAATGCTACATGGAAAATGACACTAGTAGTTCTTATAGCAACCATAAATAAAAGAACAGCTTACCATGCCAACAGCATGCAAGTCTCAGAGAGAGAAGGGGGCCCGGGAAGGGTGGGGGTGTGTTGTTGAGCCTAAAACCCCCTTTTGTCTTTTAAAAATTTTCACCACAAAATATGGACAAGATGAAATTTGGTCAACACTGACCTGGGTTCATCTTTGACTTGTCAGGTGTAGCCTAACGAGTTGGGCGCACACCCTGATTTGGATAGAAATGTTCAGCTGTGGTAACCTGTTCTTTGCTGCATCAAAGCCCCACTTGCATCCACACACGAGCTGCGTCAATGCTGTTGTGGCAGTCCATATGAAGCACCATTGTGGATTAGCTGAAAAATCACATAAAAGGCATGAAAATGTTCCTAAGGATACGATTTTTGGTTTATTATCTGTAGGAGAGATTCTCTTTTGAAGTATCTTATGGTGCAACTGTTAAATCTGTAATTGGCATCTCAAACCACATTGCTGTTATTGAGTTGAGATGTGCTTTTGTGGTAGAGCTTGTGTCCTAAAAGAGCCTTCAAGAACACTTCTTTGCTTGTTCATTACAATTATGAATGAATAAAAGTAAAAACTTTCAGCCCAGTGATTATGATTTTGCCTATGTCCCACATTAAATTCTGTCCTCTTGGAGCAGCAGAAAAAGGAGGTTTTTCTTTTTTGGGTTCTTGTCACTTCCACAGAATGAATCCTCAGTCATATCCATGCCTTGCATGTTTATTGTACTTGTAGTGTCCATATTATGTCTTGCTAGTCAGTTGCACTGATGAAATCCATTTTATGCTTTGCTACTGGTCTACTGTTGACTTTTAATGCTAGAATTGTCTAATGTATTCTTCGTTTCAGATTATACAACGATTCATAATTGTTGACTTGTCGAATTTCTACTTTGATGTTGCCAAGGACCGATTATACGTAGGGTATGGTTCGCACTCTAGCAGATAGAAATTACTTGTTTAAATTTTTATATCTATCTTTTAAATGAGATTCTGATAATTTTTATGTCTGCTTTCGTTATGATGTATTTTTGGTTTTGATATCCCAGGGGAACAAGAAGTCCAACAAGGAGAAGTTGTCAAACTGTACTTGCAGCCCATCTCTTGTGTATTGTTAGAGTGATTGCTCCAATATTACCACACTTGTCTGAGGATGTTTGGCAGTGTCTGCCTTTTAAATTTGTTATGGCAGATGGATATTTGGCGAAATTTGTGTTTGAAGCACGTTGGCCAACTATAGACCACCAGTGGGCGACAATGCCAATTGAAGATGTTGGTTTTTGGTCCAATGTTCTCGAGGTAATTTTTGTCCTTGCATAATGTGTTTCTTTAGCACAAATGTCTCTTCACTAATTTATGGCATTTCTTTTTTATTTTTTGATGCTGAAAGTGTTTTGTATATGAATGTTCTGCAGTTGAAGTAAGCAACACAATTATCTTAGACAGCATGCAACAGTATTTCATAAACTTTTCTTGCCTCTTCTTCAATGATTTAACTGTTTTGAATGGTAATGACCTGGAGCTGTTTTATCAGTCTGTTTTAACACAGTAACAAAGGAGACAGACAGGTAATTCCACGTGCTTCAGCCAGAGGAAATATGATAAAAAGGAAAGATCTTGCATGTTAACTTTATTATAAAAGATATCTGAAAGAAGCTACTGCATAAAAGCCCCAAAATATCCATGTCTAGAGAGAATCTGCCATCATAGACATAAAGTAATATAAACTATTAGAAACCCAAGCACTTTTGTGCTCATGGTTCTTATCTTGAACTATGCTAGACACGCTGCATTGCATATTATACATGGCTTTTTATGCAGCACTTTTTGCACCAATTTCCTCGATGCTTCTTCTTTCCTTTTAGTTGCATGGTCAATTAATGGTTTGGAAAGGGAATGTCCTAAATGCCACATTTTGCTAACTTAAAAGTTGAGTCAATCAAGAAGGGAAAACATCACTGACAAAGGCGTATAAAGTGCAGAGCTGCTGTGCCTGCCACCTTGTGTTGCTCTTGGTTTTCCTTTTGTACTTGATGATGCATTTATGGCACCTGGTGGGACTTTTGGTTTCGGTCAAATGGTTCTGTTCCACTTAATCCATCTTTTATAGGCACATGGCTTTTCGCCTAAGGGATGGGAAATCTTTCTTCTGGTACATGAATCAAATGTTTCATTTTTATCGGGGAAATACATTTATGCAATGCATTCTGCTTAGTGAGTACAAATTTTAATTTCCTGTTATTGGCTTATTATGACATTAACCTAACAATCTGCTAATTGGATTGAGATCAATGTTCTGATCTAATTCTTCTGAACCAGGATATATTAGCTGTATCTTTAAAAGTTAGAATCCTATTAGAATTCACCACAGGCAACGTCAGATGGATAAGAAACATGAACATTCTGCACATCCATTGGTTGCAATTTTATTCACTATCCTGTCCACTGGGTTAATAGGCTTATAGTCTTCTAGCATGAGACAGATTATGTGTATCGTACAATAGTTGAATTATTTACAGCTTGCTTCTTGTATTTTCTTTCTTGTATGAGTGTCTTGTTCCTTGTCCTGGACCAGTTGAGAACGGAGGTGAATAAGGTTCTGGAGACTGCCAGAACAGGAAAGCTGATTGGTTCCAGCTTAGATGCAAAAGTCTGGATACATACGTCTGATCAAGAGCTAGCTGCTAAATTGCACCAACTGTGTCAAGCAAGCAATGATGCAGACAGGCTTCACAGGATATTCATAATATCCCAGGCAAGTTCTGATTCATAATGTGGTCTAGTTATTGGTTGTGTTCTATTGAGAGATTATTAATGCGGATTGCAATATCTGGGTCTGAACGCTCATTTTGATATATAATCATAAAGAAGAAAAGTTGCATAAATCAGTCTTCTAAGATAGACTACTATTTTGCATGGCCAACTTGAGCATGGGTAATCTGGCCCAAGTATGTTTCTGTACTCCACTGTTGAGTTTGAAAGTCGAGTGTTATTTGCTAACTTTGCATTGCATGGATTTTCTCTAGGTTGAAATTGTTTCTTCCATGGAAGACATGTCCAGTCAAGATATTCCATACACCGGTCATTATGATACGAAAGGAGGGAACAAGATTTGGATTGGAGTATCTTCTGCTGATGGTAGCAAGTGTGAAAGGTGCTGGCATTATTCTACTCAAGTTGGGACATTTGCTGGTCATCCAACACTTTGTGGCCGCTGTTACAATGTGATCATGGAAAACCAACCTCAATTAGCTGCAGCAAGTGCGAGCTAAATTCACTGTAGTCTGCAGAACCAACTATGCCAGACTCTGCGAATGGATGTTGTCAGTACTGTATCAGGATCCTTATTCTTCCCTTTCTCCAGCAAGCCAACCTCTTACTGGTGGTAGGTGCCTAAAATAAGGGAAACGGATCAAACGGGAACTAAACTAGCCACAAAGAGGACTTCAGATTGATGATCGCAAAGACAAGGTTAGAAGCAGTTTATTTTTATTCTTCATATGATGTATATATCAGGTCGATCATTCTTTCTAATTTATGTTTGAAAAAATATTTAATATATTATCCCCAAGGAAATGGAAGAATTTTTTTTTACCATGCTCGTTTAACTTACAAACGAATACTTAAGGTGGCTTTGATATTTGAGAAATATGACGAATGAAGTTTTAAACGGTGCGGTATTCTACAGGATTTTGCAACAATTTCCCCTCAACAGGAGGCTATTGTTTTTTTAGGTGGAACTCCACAGAACCAGGTTCGAAAGAAGGCATAGGTTTACCTCGGTAACCGTGGCAACTCAACAGCCTTAGTTCCAGACCTTGAAGTAGAAAGAAGTCAAGGTTCAATACTCAGGGTAAGTTCCCCAAATTCTGCACACTAATTAACTCAAGAGTGAAAAAAATAAAAAGAAAAGAATAGCCCTAGCCGCGGTGTTCAATCCCTCATTATGGTTTCTTGCATGTAAAATTGAAAATAAAATGGCCCATAATTATGGTAGCATCCATGTCTTAAATTGAAATTTAAAGAATAATTTCTTCCGCGTATAAAGAATCACAACGTTTGAATGGGAGTTGCTTCAATTACTGTCCTTGATCCCATCTCTACGCCCTTATGTGCAGAGCATCTGCTCTTAACAAAAATGGATAACCAATTCCCTTTCTCTTTGAAGGGAACATCACAAGCAGAAGGCTGATCACAAACCCGAATACTAACGGGACCACGTTAGTCACCTTCCTTGGCATAGCCTTGTAGTAGCACGCCGCAACATCATTATGTGACGAAGCAAATGCCAGAAATGCTACAATTGATAGAGTGACATGAAACAAATCGCTTAATCTCAGTCGGTAGGCCGATGGTTCGGCAGGCTTTCTCCGGCCGCCGCTTAAGCTCCATATCCCATGGATGGTAGCAACCCCATAACAAATTCTTCCAGATACTGTTCTATAACTGTCCATCAATGTAAAAAATGCGCACGACAACACGCAGAAGCCTAAGAAGATGGCCGTCAGCCACCGGTTTAGAGTACTGCATGATCCATCGTTGGTCACCAGTGGAGCAAATATGGTGAAGCCCAGGATAGTTGCAGTCGGTAGCAGGACATTAAGTCGCGCCGTGCCGCTAAGGATTGCGTTTAACATGTAAATGAACCGGGTCTCGTTGGATTCAGCATCATCGTCGTCATTGTCGTCACAAATTTGAATTAGAGGTTTTCCGATGGGGATGTCTACGGAAGCCATGGATAATGCTCAGCCGGAGCTTTGATGTTTTGTGCTATTTATGCATTACGCAATATTATCTTGTTATTCCTTTTCTGATTGAGGAGGTCAGCTTCAATTTGGCGTTTTCTTTGCCGGAAGAAAGAACTTCTGAACACGTTAAGCATCAGTATGAAGCGTGAGGAGGTGACTACATGCCAATCAGCCCCGATCAGAATTAAAGCATCAGAATTTTATTCTGGTGGGGATTCATTAAATTTAAAGTTCGTGAACTTTGTGAGGCAATAGCCCCAGAAACACCTCCGATTTCACGAAATTCTTTATGTTGGGACTTACTGAGCTTGCTACCGGAGGCGTTTATTTATCTTCTGCCTCACGTTACGGTATAGCTTTTTTTTTTTAATTTTTTATTCTGGTTCTGGATCTTTTTTAACTAATTTTAAGCAGAAGCTACTAAAGAATCTCAGTGTCAATCTCCAGACTCTAGTCCAGATCCACCGGTTCGTTTCTAACATGATTTTTAACAAGCTTGCTTCATTTTGCTAATTTATTTAAAGATGCGTCGAATTTCTGCAATTTAATCCTTTTGCATTTGAATGAAAACATTTCAAGTTATTTAAACTCAAAGGGCGTAGCAGTAAGGCGGTTTACATTTAAAAGGATTCAAGCTTCTAATCTAATCTTATGGTTGTTGTCGCATTCTGCAAATAGTAAGAACTATCATGATCAACAACAAGCAAGTGAAAATCTTATAAGTACAAAAGTATAATTCTTGAGATTTTACTCAGAGACAGTTTCTTTTACATAAATATTAAAAAATATGCAAATTAAACATGAAAGAAAATAAAAAAATGTCTATTCAAAAGCCGAGTATAACATTTATCAGGTAGCCCGGAAGGTCTTCCGGTCGTTTTCGGCTGTTGGATTTTGTTTTTAGGAAAATATGGCTGACGAATGGGAGAGTTCGTTAGCCAATCAAAAGCGGACACGTAGGAACAGCAAACGAATCCTGAAGGAAGCCACGCGTCCCGCTGGTGCTTCCTTCGCAGCGAAGGCGCGCCTCTGACCTTCCAGAAGAAACAGAGGAAGGCCGACGGCCGGTAACTGTCCCCACGCGCCAGACGCGGTTTTCGACCGTCGGATACGGAGCGCCCCTTATACCCGCGACAGATTTTCTGCTCCTATAAGATGGCTGCGTCAAACCCCATAGACAAATCGGTAAACAAAATTCCTCCGTTGCCTTCCGATTCTCTGCCTTATTCTTCCCGCTTTTGGTTCTCTTTAGATTCTGCGCTTCTACGTTTCCGATCTTCTTTCTTCGGTTTCTCCTGTAGATATAATCAGTCGAATGGCTGAAGCCACCAATCGTCCTTCTGATATGGTACTGGACTTGTATATTTTCTCCTTTTCTTCTCTTTCGGTTGTTTTGTCCAATTGATTGCTTAAGTTTCGAATCATGATAGAAAATCAGCTTCTGTGTCGTCTAGATACGGCGTTAATTTCATCTGAAATATGAGTGTTTGAGTTTCTTTTTCTCATTTCGATATTTGAGACTAAATGTTCGTTTTCTTCTGCCTCTTTATTACGAAAAAAGGGCCAATCCGGTTCCTAGATTTGAAGCAGGAGATATTTGAATCAACATTTTTTTCAAGTTGTTATTCTTTCGCTTTGATTCCGAAGGAAAATATGTAGAACATGCGAAAACTTTTCCTTGTTGATTGTGTGAGGAATTTGTTGCAGGATGAGCAGGAGGAGAGGTTGAAGCGTCTGGAATTCGTGCAGGCGGCAGCAACCAAGGGGATGGCGTGCTTCTCGAGCCTGTACGGGTACGCGAAGGAGAAGTCGGGCCCGTTGAGACCCGGCGTGGAGACCGTCGAGGGGACGGTCAGGACGGTCGCCGGCCCTGTCTACCAGAGGGTCCACTCCCTCCCTCTTCAAGTTCTCCTCTTCGTTGACAGCAAGGTAGAATCAAATTGCGTTCATTTTCGTTGCATCTTTTCCTTCCATAAGGGTACTTTGGTAGTGGAATTCCTCAAATTGCCTGTAAGCTGGCTAAAAATCTTGTTGTCTCTGGATTTAATTTTAGGTGGACGAGACGGTGGTCAAGGTGGATCAGCAGGTGCCGCGCATTGTGAAGGAAGCGCCAGGCCACGTTTACTCTGCTGCCAAAAAGGCTACTGGGCTGGCCAGGGATTTGGCCTCAGAGGTGAAGACCGGTGGTGTGGTGGAGGCAGCCGGCGGCGTCGCCAAGGCCGTCTACGCCAAGTGCGAACCAGTGGCCGAGAAGTACGCGGTCACTACATGGCACGCTCTCAACAAGCTCCCGCTCTTCCTTCACGTGGTTCACATCGTGGTCCCGACTGCAACTCACTTGTCTGAAAAATACAACGACGCCGTCCGTTCTACAACAAGCAAGGGATATGCCTTCCCTGCTTACCTGCCTCTCATCCCCGTCGAGAGGTTGGCCAAAGTGTGCGCTGAGGGCAGGCCTGCTTCTTCTGAAGGCGCATCAGATGCCGCCCTAGGGGCTCAGCAGTAATGAGGAGAGGAGAGATTAAGGCTTCTCCATGTATTTAATCTCCCGTCCCTTTTTCCTTGTGGGGGGCATCATCCATCTGCTTTTGTTATGTTGAAGATGAGCCCTGTCTAGCTTGAGGCTTTGTATGGTTATTGTGATTTTGTACCACCGTGGGCATTTGTGGTTCATTTGTTTGTTTTTCTTATGTTGAAGTCTGATGAATACATGTGTGTTTCTCTTCTATGGCCGAGCGGTGTTCTAAAAGGTATTTATTTGTCCTCAGCGGCTAGAGAACAGTGGACATTGAAGAGGAGAATGCTTAAATTAAAGAATTGTAGGGCTTACCCTTAGAAAGGGGACCCTTCCAGAAATTCTCCAAGGCCTGGGCCAAACCCAGGCCTGGGAGGGGGTTTGGAAATAGTTTTCAACCAGCAATTGACGCGCCTCGGTTTAACCTCACTAGCTGCGTCATTGCCCCAAGCGCAAAGATGAGATGCAACGTTGCTGAAGCCCCATTTTATAACCAACGCGAGACCCTCTCATCTTTCCATCTCGTCGATACAGGACTAAACATAGAACTCGCCAAACTCTACTTTCCTCCCCACTCGTTAGACGCAAACAACATCCTCTCTTTCTCGATGCAACCCAAAAGACAAGAGGAACGTCGGGTTCCTTCCCCTCCTCACCGAGCGAAATTCCAACTTGTAAAGAAGTACATCGTGATGGGCTCCTCACAGATTTTACCACAGCTTTTGCACTTCAGTCCCGCGTAATTTCTCTAGCTAACCAATGTTTCTGAAAGATTTCTCTAAGAATGGGTCGCGGCGGGAACATATCATGAGAAAGATCGAGTCAACTTCTGCAGCATGTGTGTCTCTAGAAATGATTGCAGAGGATTTCTCAAACTAGAAGAAATCTATATATCTTAGATGTTAAGGTTTCATATTTTTTTATTAGATATATATGTTTTTCATTGGGAATTCGAAACCCTTTTTCTGATAGATGATGTAATAGCTGATAATCAAGGTATAAATTTATAAATGCTGTATATTAAAATCTACGGGTTTCAAGTTACCATTATTCGCTTAACTTGACATTCATAGATTTAAACCATAACAAAAATCTTAAAATCGTAAAATAGTAAACTAAAATGATGAAGCAAACGTAAGTTCTTTGCTATTTCGGATTTGAAATATAAAGTAATCAAACGCCCCCTAAAACCACGGATCTTTCATTTAGCTGGACAAAATCCAGTTTGGAATGTGATGGTCCGCACGATGTAGCAATGTCTTGGGTTCTGGATTTGCTATCAAGCAAACAGACGCCCCTGAAAGTATGGATCTTTCACTTAGCTGAACCAAATCCACTTACGAAACGAGGGCCCGAACCCTGGCTGTAATAACGTCCACTTTTCGGATCGGGTATTGTTTGATTACATCTGATTCGTCTAAACGGGGGAAAGTCAGGAGGAAGTGCTTATACTTGTACCCCCGTGGGGATGAAAGAAGAAGAAGAGATAGAAGCACGAGAGTGAGAGGAAGTGCGATGGCTTGCGGGAGCGTGAGTTGCTTCTCCATGAGCACCCCTTCTCTGCAGATGTGCAGGAGCAGCAGCAACCTTTCCCGTGGGGGCAGGGCGAGGATGTCAATCCCGATGCCTCCTCTCAACCCCAAGGACCCCTTCCTCACCAAGTTGGCCTCCGCAGCGGCCGCCTCACCAGACCCTCTTCCTGAGCTGCTCAAGAACAGGAATCCTGAAGTCCCTCCCTACTTGGATCTCTTTGAAAGTCCCAGACTCATGGCTGGTCCCGCTCAGGTACACTCGGAATATAGGAAAGAAAGAAATCCCCATTTGGTTATTCGAGTTGCCGGTTCTTTCCTCGATGAATTTTGTTGGAGTTTCCTTGTTTAATTTATTTTCATTTCCGTTGTCTTGATTTCCTGTTCTTTCGGAGAAATTCACTTTGGTTTGTCTTCTTTCCCTTTTCGTTGTAACAGGTGGAGCGTGCTGTTTCATACGGGGAGCACAGACCACGAAAGCCTCCTCCGGATTTGCCTTCATTGCTTCTTCACGGCCGGATCGTGTATATTGGAATGCCAGTAAGTTTATTGGGGTTTATATTTGTCTACAAATATGGCCAGTTAGTGGTGAAATCCGCTCTTTTTGGTTGGTCTACATGATATGTACCTTTCTTGCCGAAATGGTATCAATTGTACCTTTTCTTGCTTTATACCTTATACATAGCTTTGCTGCTTCTATTTTCCTTAGTCATGGTAGGACTGTACGTGTTCTTAACTACCTGGTGTACGAATTTTTAGTAAGTCGTTTTAGGCTGTGCTCCTTATCCTTGCATTGTTAATAGTTAATAACTTTAACGAGGAAGGTGGATGGATCTTGTAGTGAGCTGAATATGTGGGAGTATTCAGTCAAAACTGGACGTGGCCAAGCTCTTAAGTCGAAGATGAAGACATGTTAGAGATAATTGCTGTAGGGTTTTGAACGTCAAATTGCATGGATTTGTCTTTCCCTTTACACTACTGTTATGTAATCGCTGCGTTAAAAATGGAAGAAAATGTAACTGTGGATGATGAGATGCAAATAAAGAACACTTCCTGTTGTCATTGCTATGCAATTACTGTAAGCACTATTCTCATCTTCTTGTCTAATGCTACGATGCGGCTTCTTTTTTCTTGCATTCCTTATTCTGTCATTTAACCTTGATAAACTTTTTACTCAGCTCTGCTAATAGCCGTTTGTGTTGGTTAGTTGGTACCAGCTGTTACAGAGCTTGTGATTGCCGAATTGATGTACTTGCAATGGGTGGATTCAAAGCAGCCTATCTACCTCTACATTAACTCTACTGGAACGACACGTGATGATGGAGAGACGGTACAAATTTCATACCTTTAACTACATGAAAATATTTAAATAATTAGCATTTTGTTTTTCCTTATGTAGTTATGGCAAAAGGGTTAAGGCCCCTTGATTAACTGGTGTCATGATTTTGGTTCTGTTTCCCGCTCATGATTGATTAACCTCCTTCCTTGTTCTATACAATTAGCATCAAGACACAATGATTTCACACTACTCTACTCAAGATTTGTTGTCCATGTGAGCTATTATGATAGTGATGAGAAATTTTGTGCACTTTTCCCTGACCTCATTACTCATGGCGTCAATAATTTGTTCTTATTGTATCATGTTGTTCATTGTCTATTACCTATTATGTTTTCTAGAAAATTCTGCTGTCACAATGTAATCAATGTAAGTGGGACTTCCTACATTTAATTACTTCAGAGATGAGCATGATCCTTTTTTGGTTGGCAGTGATCATCTTAAGTGTTTGATTTGCTTGATTTTAAAATAATAATAATAATAATAATACCAGACCTTGTTCTGGTCTTGTTTTTCTCCCTCAAGGTTCTCAACCATACCATTCTTCGCCAAGGAAGAAGCTGTAAGATCTTGTTTGTAGTATTGCTATGGCAGTTGCCCTTGCCTGAGAGTGGCTACAATTTGCTAACTTCTTTCTCCCCTTGCACTTTTCAGCCTACGTGCAAATTCTGCATCTTAGAATTAGACTTGGAAACTTTGTTTCATGATTTTTGCATATCTGTCTCAGAGATGGTGCCTACAGTGTAGCTTCTTTGTTATTCTGTGCTTAACGGTTCTCCATAATATGTAAATGACGAAAACTTTCTGTCAATGTACATGTTTCCTGCCTTTTTTTTTCTAAAAAGGCAATGCTTCTGATTGCAAGGTCTTGTAGCTATACAAGTTTCCTAGGGTGTCCATTCTGTGAGTGGGAACCCATGATAAGAACTAAAACTGGTAGCATTTCTCCAGTCGAGTCTTAAATATTTGGGGGCACTATTCATGATCTCTTTGATTACCTGGTTGCATTTTCCTTTTGGGCTATAGTCATATTCCTATTTGTTGGTGCTCAGGTTGGTATGGAGTATGAAGGATTTGCTATCTATGATGCCATGATGCAGCTGAAAAATGAAGTGAGTATCTTTCATTATTGCTTTTTCTCTTTTTTTTTTTCCATTTTGAAGATTGTTAGACTGGCTAGTTATGCTTGTATCTATGTTGACTGCTCATGTCAAATGAGTACTTAGACTTGTTTCAATGTGCATCTGAGCATTTTTTTGACACAAGAATGTGGTAACACTGTTTAAAACCAGACTTTTAAATGTACCATGCATACCACAGTGTAGGGATTTTCTCTTAATTGGTGACCAAGCTGATCTATGTATTTGCTTGTCTGGAAACTATTTGGTTGGATTTATCATGCCATTTGGACATGGATACTTTTCAGATCCAAACTGTTGCTGTTGGAGCAGCCATTGGTCAGGCTTGCCTACTTCTTGCTGCTGGAAAAAAGGGAAGACGATTTATGATGCCACATTCCAAAGGTTTGCAATATTCCTTTCCAATTATAGAATTTGTTGCTGTTTCTGGTTGTTACGGTCAATATGGTTTAAACTTGATAATATTCTATTGTTGTCAGCCATGATTCAACAACCCCGTGTCCCATCATCAGGGCAGATGCCAGCTAGTGATGTCCTCATCCGTGCGAAAGAGGTTTGCTTTGTTCTCTGACTAATTCTTGGTTCTGTAGTTTTTTTTGCATTTAGACTCATTCAGATGAAAAGATAATAAAAAAGTATTCTGTGTTGTCATTTGATTCACTTTCTCTATTCTTTGTACATGTTACGATTTATGAGTATCAGACCTTCCTTTTGTTACTGCTGATAAATTGACATGTTAAGAAAGTAAATTGGAGGACTTGATCAAGTAAAACTTTGTTGGCATTTTGTAATGTTTTCTAGTTGTTTTTTCTGTTGTGAACTTGGGAAACAGCTTAGTTGTATTATGCAGTCAATCTAGTTAGACTTCTAATGATGGTAATATTGCCAACAAATCCAGAATGTCTCACATGGACACTATTTTTTCTTCTGCAGTACCCCAACTTCTAGACCAGTCACACAGGACTTCATTTAATGGCCATGACCCTGCCTCCAACTCATGTTGCTGAAATTTTATGACTTGCAAACTCCTATTCAACGTTCTAAATAACAGTTTCACTGTTTCAGCGCCATAATGGTTTGCTTACTGATGCAACATATCAGTAGATACCAGCCTGTATCGCCCTACTTTTTCAATCTTATGAATTTAAAGACATTTTATTTAAGCTGAATGAAAAAGAAGAACCCATGATAGCCTTATATCATATTGGTGGGGCCAATACCATAGGTGTTGATACGCTTCACTATCAAGCTATATTGATAATATTGCTGGTATTGGTTTTGTTAATGATCCACAATGTTTTTCAGGTCATAACGAATCGAGACACTCTTGTTAAACTTATAGCAAGACACACTGGCAATGTAAGTATACATTGATCTGCCTTTTTTATTTGTCTATTGATGTTTTCTTTCTGACTGATTTTGCCTGTCAGTCAATTGAGACTGTGTCCAAGGTGATGCGGAGGCCATTCTATATGGATCCCCCAAAAGCTAAAGAGTTTGGTGTCATTGACAAGGTTCTTTCTCTCCACACTCACATCCATGCACACACACAGAATATAGTGAAAGTCTGAGTTTTCGCTTCATGATAAACTTTTTTATTCTTTTAATAGCAGGCTTCTGCTCCAACCATTTTTTATTGCGTTGTGGCTAATGAAAGGGAACAGATTACTACTCTTTTGTCAGAGGAGAGAAAAAAAAAGTTTATAAGACTTTATTTATCTGGAAAATGGTGAAACGGTTTCTAAGTTCTCCTTTATTATGCTAATTCATTTACAATTTTGAAGTTTTTGTAGTATTCATCAACTTACTCCAGTTGGAAGTTCTTTATTAATAAACCACCTTTTATAGGGAAAATATCTTGTGAACTTGAACTCATTACACCACCTAAACTTTTACAATCACAAATATTTTTCGCACAAAATTAACGGAATGGATGTGATGTTAATGTCCAAAAAGGCAAAAATAGGAAGTACCGAACTTCTTTTTCTAGTGTATAAATAACGTTGTGTATGGATTTTAAAAGTCAAAAGTTTGAGCTTGTTTTGGGCCTATACAAGGTGACATGCATAAAAAAAACACTATGTTTAGTTGATTCTTAAGTTTTCGGACGTCATTCATAAATTCTTTTTTTTGAGCTGGGGGGAGGGGATGTCTTCGGGGATGGGGAGGGAGATGGAGGGGTTGTAAGGAACACGTGGATATAAAGCCTGCTAGAGCTTGCATTCAGAGTGTACTGGGATCAGTTACTCTTTTTCTCATCACAAATCTATGTGAGGACAAGGGAAGAGGTTTTAATCTTTTGGCCTCATAAGATGTGCAAGAAATCAACCGTTTTAAATTAGAAGAAAATTTCTATGTCAATATATTGTAAGAAGTTTTGTAGTTTAATAAACTAATGTCACCACCCTTCTCTCTTTTCTCCTAGCTTCTTTGTTTTGTTATGATTGCCTTAAATTATTGATGACCAGTTTCATTGACAATCAATTATTTAGTCTAAAAGTTTACTGGCTCTGTTCTTGTTTAGATTCTTTGGCGTGGTCAAGATATGATGGCAGAAACTGCCTCACCTGAAGAATGGGATAAGAGAGCTGGCATTAGGGCTGTTGATGGTTTGTGATTTGGTCAAAAAGTTGGTGCTAAAATTCAGTTGTGTTCTACTTTCAAAATCTTTTGGAATGGCCGCCATCCAGCTAGCACGATCATTCGATACATGTATAGTGGTAGCATAGTGGATGTACTAATCGCTTTTAGTGTAAGTTCACCACCTCAAGAGAGAAGCATTGTAATAAGCTGGACAGCTTACGGTCTACAGCTTCCTACAGGAAAATGAATTTACGTTTTCTCTTTTTCTTCTAAGCAGATTGATTATTTCGATAAGACAAACAATAGCTTTTACGTGCAGTGTTCGTTCCACGAACCTTTGAACTTTTGCTATGGAGTGGAACTACTTGTAAAATTCTTTTTCTTACTAGTATAGGAGCGGAAGTACTCGTGAAACTCTTCTTCTTCAAGCTTTTATTTGTAAAATAAAAAAAGGGTAAAGAAGACCGTTCTTCTTATCAATGTATCGGCGATCCAATCAGTAATCCGTGGGCATGAACAGTCTATAATCGTTTCAGGGATTAAGAAGTCACAGAATAATACGAGGAATTCCACAGAATGCAAGGCGAACAGAAAACTAACATTATTATTTTCGTTGGCACGTGTATAATTTTTCTAAGGTGTTGAGGAAGACTCAAACCCTCTTTGGTTTATGCCTACGGAACTGGTGCCCAAGAAATTTTTTCATGTAGGCATCAAACGGACAGATTAAGCGTAGCATTTGTGACTTTGGTTCTTTTTTTTTACTATACTATTACAGCTGACTACGTATCATTTCCGTGCGTAAAACGATCTTTCCGCAGTTCTTGATTCGAGATACAACCTAACAGCCCTCAGCCTCTCTCCGAGTGTTGCCATCGGCGGACTTTGCCGTCAGACAAGGGGTATGCTTTACAATGAAGAAGGGGAACTGGACCAGAATATGATTTTGGCATTTCCGCTACGCTAAAGAACTGCTTTCAAATAGTTCGAATTGTCACCTTAGCTTCTGATGCAAAATAATAACTTTGCCGGCCGTACCGCTTAGTCATATTATCTCGAACTTCATGAATCCCATTAAGGCTGTGTTGGAGACTGTACTTGGACGTGCATTGTAGTTTCCGTCACCTGTGGGTTCAAGAAACACCAGGAATCACATTAAGGTCGGAAACTGGAAACTATGTAGAATGTGCATTGTACTTTCCGCCTTCGACACAGTGAACATGTCCCTTCCGCCCGGCAAACTTGCAAAACTGCAGCGGTGAACCAGTGAACTTTGAGAACCGCAAAAACACCTTCCAAATGAACTTCAACCAACTTTTACTTTTGGCTCCGGTATCGTTTTGGCAACTGCGAGGCGCCTTATTTTTGACAACTGCAACGAACCTTATAAAGGAAGTCGTGAATTTGCTTTGTAGGTTCCGCTTTTTATTGAAGTCCATCATAATGTAATTTCACTCCAAAATTTAAGTTGCTCAGAGAAAAAGTATCTTTGTACCATTTAACTACATCGCTGGGCCTCATAGAAGAAGGAGATTGCAGAAACACACCAAAAACGACTACACGTACACTAGGAATGTTGGTTTTAAATTTTCAAGTGCATTCCTCAACAATGAAATGGCTAAACTGGCAGTTGCAGCACTCCGGTGCATGTCCGACAAAGGCAGATATTGTGTGACCATGCCATCGTTAACAAATAAGAGATACTGTCTACTTCTATGAACAGGCATTCATTTCAGCACTTAGACAGTTGATGATACTACTCGTGTTCATGGATATGAGAGAGAGAGAGAGAGAGAGGCGCTGAAAGATTCAGTTACTAATAAGAGATACCATAGAATAAAATTCAAGCCTCTGTTGCAACTTCATGACAATACGTTCCCTTCGGTCTAGTTATGAAAATGATAATCTCACTAAGTACTCAATCTCGGTTCTAATAACCAGAAAAATAACTATGAGAAAATTCAAAAAGGAAAGAAAGCATATTGGCTACTCAAATCTCCACTATTTCTCCCCGCCTTCTGATATAGATCGTCTCCCGCCAAAAGAAAATTCAAAATCAAACTGGAAATGAACCATAAAAATTTTAATGCATAAAGTGGGAGTCACCAGGCCGGATGCTGCGGTAAATGGAAACAGCAAGCGGCAGAAGACCCATAAGCGCAATCTGAAGCTGCTCGGAACTGCTAGTACGAACTGTTATCTGCCCAGTGAACTTGTTGTTCAGACCAACGCGCACCGCCGTCTTAGTACCGCGCCCCACAGAAAACTGCGTCTGCAAGTTAGCGCCTAATGCCAGGTCCCCCCGCCACCGCATCAGCGAAAGCCCCAACGTGGTCGCGTCCTGGCCAATTGGGTAGTCCTTCTCCATGATCCTTGCCTCCAAGTTAGCGCCATAAGCCACATCACTTTGAGCGCGAATGGCCCCAGCGCTGGCTGCCAGATTCGCCCGTTTTCCGATTACTATCTGATCCTCCACCTTGATTCCAGTGGCTACCGTCTCCCCAATGAAGGTGACGGACAAACCAGCAGAAGTCTTATTCTTCTTGAAGTTCTTGAATTTTGATTCACCCCTGAAAATGTAGGCAAGCTGCTTTCCAACGGTTTGAACGTCGAAACCTGCCAGAGTTGAGCCATTGTCTCCATGCTTCATAGAGACAGAAGAATCCATATGGATGTTGAATTCTTTCTTGTCCTTAGTGACCTGAACCGAGAACCCAGCCGGAAAGCGGCCAGCAATAGCAAGACTCTCCTCCAGGCTCACACCATCATACCCACAATCGTGATCCCAGCCATGGTTGTCCAACACCGGACGTGCAAGCAGCTGCGATCCAGTCGGCTCCAGAAACCTGTACCTGTATGCTGGGTTTTCCCCATCAAAACTCGGCGGTAGAACCATGTCCGGGAGTGGCACAGGAACAGCTGCCGGTCCACCACTTTCAGGGTCGAATTCTTCGGCTTCATTAGCAGCACTGGAACCAGACTGTTTTTTGGCTTCTCTCCTCCGCCTGAGCTCCTCCTTCAATTGCTTCTTCTGGAGCAACTTTACTCGGTAATCATACTCATCGAAGTAGGCCTTCCTTTGCTCCTTGCTCAGCTTAGCTAACTGGGATTTTCTCAGGGGCCTGAACGGTGGGAGCTGATCATACTCGTCACCTTCTTCATCGGCATCAGCATCAGATAGCTCTTCCTCCAAGTCAAAATCATCATCCCCTTGGTCGGCCGAAGCAACTCTGGGATGAGCCCTGGCCTGCAGCAGTGACGACAGCAAGTATGGGAGGGGCGCGGAACGGTAACGGAGGCCACCGAGAAATAGCTTTCCAGCAGCAGGATCCTGCAATTTCAGCAGCGAATTTGCTTCCGATAAGATCTTAGTAGAATAGCACAACAGAAGCAACTGCGGCCGCCAAGTTTGCCCATTCGGAAGAACCTGGTTGCCATCCCGGTTCCGTCGGCAGGACGGGTGGTTCTCAACCAGAGCCACCGGATTCATAAGGCGCATGTCGCCTGCTGCCTGCCGAATGGACTGCTGCACAGCATGAGACCGATGCGCAATAGATGTGTCGTACCCAAGTGGGGTGCCGTTGGGGCCATCAGGTGGTGCAGAGGATGCATGAGTCAAGGCGACGATGGCATTAAACCATATAGGTGCCCCAAGATAAGAGGTAATTGACCTCAACAATGGAAGATCATTGGAGTCACGGGAGCGGGCATCCATCCGATCAACATACAGAACAATATCCGGGGGGAATTTCTTCATGTACTGCTTCACTGAAGAAAGAACCTTCCGGTTGGCACCTTGCTCCATTACAGAGGCTTTCAAGCCCGGAGTGTCAATTACTCTAATTTTTACTCCGCCCACTACACCAGTTATCTCCTTCACCACACTCGTAGCAGGTTCGAATGCATTAGTTTGAGCTCGTTCTTGGCCGAAAATAGAGTTGATGGTAGCACTCTTACCAACTCCGGATTTTCCAATCACCAAAATTGTGCATGAAAAGTCTAGATCATCTTTTCCTTCTTCCTCTAGATTTCTTGCAGTTTGGCGAGCGGCGTCAATGCTGAATACCCTGCTACCGGCCCTTCCACGGCGCATTCCCTCGGCAAGGCCCAACCTGTAAAGAACCTGGGCAGCAACCGTCTCTTCAGAAGAATGGCCTAACCTATGAACAAGGCGTAGAAACTTCACCCTGATTGAGTTTATCTTCTCATTAAGCTTCTTCTCTTCTTCATCCATGGTCTCTGTTTCAGATTCCCTACTTGCCGAAAGATCTGAAGGAGTGAAGATACTGGGACGCGTCGAGCGGGGGCCAGACGGCCTTAGCGACGGAATGGATGATCCGAGCCCAGCAGGACCTTTGCCGGAAAAGAAACCTGCTGTGTTCTGAGTGCTAGCATTGGAATTCTCAGTTGAGGCACTGCTGGCAGCCTTCAACAGAGCAGTTAAGGCAGCTGAATCAAACAGCACTTTGTCTTCTTCCCCATCATCATCTTCGGTGTCCATCGCTTCATCTGAGTCAGACATCGCAGGCTGGCTATCCGCAATTCTAACGCCAGAGCTTCCTGAGGCGTTTATGAATTTTTCCAGCTCCTCCACGAAACTCAATCTCTTAGATTCATCAGCTGAGGCAGCTGCTCCACCATCATGCAACTCCGACGAACTGCTGCCGGCAGCGGACAAAATGATTGGCGCATCAGTATCCTTTAGCAACTCGAAACCACTTTTGAGATTCACCTGCTCTTCTTGCAATCTTTCTTTGGAATCAACATCAATACCATCAGTACCATCTTCATCATGTGAACTGTTTTTGTACCCTTCAATGGTGTCAATTATCTCCCTGACTGGTCCGGGTACTGATACTAGAGAAGTATCACCATTCTGTGCTTCCCCTACATCATCACTACTGGTGAATTCTAGGTTGGGAACAGGAGATTTATCAGTCTGCTGAGTCCCAACCATGCTGTTTTCCCTAGATTCAAAAGGTTTTGAATCAGGTTCACTCCTTACTTCAGGCTGTTCAACAGACTCAGTGTCCGCGGTATTAGATTTTTCAAGCCCTTCCAAGCTATCGACCATATCTTCAACAAGTATTGCAGAGTCTGCAGGCTCTGCCGCTTCTCTATCTACGGATGAGTCGTCCTCTAACTCAATTTTCTTCTCTGAGTCGCCACTTAAACCTCCACTTTTATCTACCTCTAGAAAATTAATTTCTTTCGTTTCTGTGGGTTCAACCACTGAGGTACCTTCTAATCCAGGTACCTCACCAGATCCGCCCAGAAAATCAGAAGTTCCCTCTACGTCTAAGACACGGGGTTCAGGGTTTTCCTGACCCTTCTGAAGCCCTTCAGCACCAACTTCCCCCTGTTCTCCGTCACCAGCGACCTCGTTCGCGGCAGATTCGGACTTCACTTGCTCCTTCTCGACCTCCGCCATTCCAGTTTCTTCAAAACGAGGGCCACCGGATTCTGCGGAATGGATTATTTCTCGTTTCTGCTCGTCTTCCGGAACCTCCATGCTACCAACTCTCTCGAACTCCCCAGCATCATCATCTCGTTCAATCCTGAGCTGTGGCTGGCCCTCATCCCTCTTCACCTCCACAACGCCATTTCCGCCCGAACCGATGGTTTCACCAGCTGGGCCGCTTCCAATGTCAAGTTTTTCACCGCCATCCGAAGCCCCAATACCCTCCCCTTCAAACCCCGTTTTCGAGCCCGAATTCCCGTCCTCCACAGTACTCACCTCCTTAATCAGGCTTCCGGCAGACTCCTCAGGCACGGGTCCATCAGAAACACTCACCCCACCGCCACCCTCGTCCTCCCCATCTCCCTGCACTCCCTCCTCACCTTCATCGTCCTCATCCTCCACCTCCTCCGACACCCTGGCAATCGGCACCATCTTGCGGTCCCCGCGAAGCGAAGAACCAGCACCGCCGGCGACAGCGGGAAGCACGAAACCACCGTCTTCCTCCTGACCAACCAACCTCGCCATCGTCGAGTCCATCAAGGTCTCCGGTACGGGCCTGCCGAAAAAGTTCCTCCGGGGAGGGGCGTCGAACTCGTCGTCCCCGCTCACGAAGCTTGCGGAGTCGTCGTCGCTGGAGTGGCTCACCCCGTCGTCGTTGGCGCTATCGTCGCCGACGGGCGAAAGAGGGGCTCTAATGGGGAGCGGTAGGGGAGAGCCTGTCGTAGCCACCATGGGAGAGGAAGGGATAGGGCGGGAGGGGCCCCTTTTGGTGCGTTTGGGAAATGCAGTAGCCTGCAATGGCGGTGCCTGTTTGTTTGGTTTTAGGAGTGGGGGCACATGCAATCGGACATTGATCCTCGACCGCGGCTTCTTTTAACCTCTATCCCCTGTTTTACGATGAGATGCATAATCCATAGTTTGCTCCGTTATAATTCAAAACGATAACATTATAATAATTCTTTCTCCTTAGTTGTTTCTGCATATTAAATTGGGAGGGACCATTTGTCTATATTATTTTCCTTTTGTGAGGGCCAGCGCTAGAGTGCCAGCGACGTATCAATTATTATTCATGAAAGAAAATTTTCACGTGATGTTCAAACTCTTGCTCTTTACACCAAAAAAGGTCGTATCGGGTTGCCTTTGCAAGTTAAAGTTATTATTTAGTGGAAAAGACATCAAAACTTCACCACTGCTGCTTGGTTTTGATCGAGACTTGATCGGCGTGACGGTAAATGTAAGTCTCTCCTTGATTCATAATGAAATTTGTTAATTATATTGAAAGATAGAAAAAAGGAGATCCTTCGCCCTTGATCCGGCATATTTTTCATTCGAAAAAGATAATCATCCTTTACATTAAATTGTCATTTACAAAGCGTTTGGGGGATTATTAATATCGTAGGTTTCACCGTATATGTGTTGAACGTCGTCAGTATACGCAGCTGTGGCATCAGACAATAAAGAAATGACAGCCACAGAAGAATGGGGAGGTGGTAGATAAGATGTTGGACTCATCGGAGGGAGACGATAATGACGGATGCCTCCCTTGCACCCTCTGCTGCTTGCGCATCCACCCACCACCAACCACAATCCATGAGCAATTTTATCTTCAAAACACCCTTTTCCGCTTCTTCCTTTCCCACTCTCAGTACTGGTTTAGCAATACAAAAAGAATCAACGATATTTCCTGATTGTTTTGTTGCATAATTTTCTTACGACGATGTAAATTCCTGATTGTTTTGTTCCATAATTTTCTTACAAAACTGCAAACTTAGATCAAGAGACTTTGCTGCTCACCAAGCATCATAAAACATCAGGGGCATTCCCAATATCCTTAGGATCATAATAATGCATTAACAAGAGTAAATGATGACTCACATCACTTGGTTTCGAACTAGAAACTGAGTACCTACCAACCACTACTATCCAAGCAACGCATCAAACCACTTAGAGCTCGTTCTATTTGAAATTATAAGGTATGACTCGCAATTTGGGGTTCTTTGTCTAGAAAAAGGTACTGTAGTTTTAAATTCTCGTGCTCAAGAATAAATGTGTGAACTTTCACCATTCATAAGCATCATCCAAGTATGTTCTTGTCAAATTATAGTGCCTCAATGGTATTCCATTTACCTTAAGAAAAGAAATGAGCAACTGAAATGGGCACGTTGCCATAGCCACCTGTTGTTTTATCTTTTTCTTTTGCAAGGCCAACTCCATCGAGCACGTTATGTTACAACTTGAATGGTGCCTGGCGGTGCAAGTTAAGAGCCCTTCCCTTATAACGAGACTTTAATTGCCTAAAGTTTGAAAGAAAATGAGCATTTCAATAAGAACAAAAAGCAAAACGAAGAACCGTCTTCTTTGCTTTTGGCCATCAAAAGTTTGAGGGGGTTAGACGTGCTCATAATCTTAAAGGTTTCGTACTCAAACGAGTCAAAAAAAAAATCGTTCTTCTGCACTCATAAAAGAAATGTAAATGGAAGATCCTTTTTCTTGGAAGCCGCCGAATTTCTCCCAATGTTATCAACAGCCGTCGATGAGCATAACAACGAGTTTAACGTGGATCTTCTACAAAATCGGCCAATATGAGGCTACCATCGACCAAAAACAATGACTTTTTTAGGATAAAAATATTTTTACAGTTGCGTACACGAGGCAAAACAGATGTTTCTGTCCTTTATGAAATAGCTTGACAAGGCAGAATGTTTTAACTTTTATGACTAGTTGTTTCGATTGGCTGAGATTTTTTCCGTGTTCCTTGTGGAAAAAAGAAAAGGGAAATCTCGTCTCCAGTTATGGCCCTTTTCTGCTCAAAAGTTTAAGCAAGGAAAGAGTTTTTGGGACGTAAGATTTTTAGGGTTTCTGCACTCAATCCAAAAGCGGCACCCACAAAGAAGCAAAAGAACCAACTTCAGCATTTCGGAAATCAAACTTGAGAAGAGTTTGAGAAAGGGGCTTTAGATTTTTTATCTGTTTTCCGTGGGTGCTGTGGATTGGTTGTGTGTGGTTCGAATTCAAGCAAGGCAGTTTTCTTGCTTTTGGCTTTTTGTTCAGTGTCTGGCAGTGGACACGATAACGTGATCCGTTGGTGTATGGCTCTCGGTCGCCTCTTCTCTGCTCTGCCAGACTTTTCCTTGCAGGAGGGGATGGGTCTGTGTTGCAGCATTTATGTTGCCATCGTCCTTATTTGTACCTAATGTCAAACCCTTCTTCCACCTGAGAAGACTTCATCGCCCCCTCTGTGCTTTTTTCCGATAATTTTAATCTGAGGGCCGGCAGTTTGCAAACACGTGCCCATGACGATAAAGCTGGTGCAGCGAAGCATTCGGCTTCTTATCGAAATAAAATAAGTTAGTTGCAATTACTAGTTAGTCAATGCTTTTACCAGAGCGTATCCCACGGGAAACGCACGAGTACTGAACTTTGAAGTCTTTTAAGCCCAACCTCCTAAGTAAGTGGAAGTAGTTTTTGTTATTAGCAATAAAAATATGCTGTTCTTTGACCTTGATCCGCCTTGCTTTTTTTTTTTGAAATTCTGGACAAAAATAAGAAAATATAGCTACGGACGCAGCTTAGGACCCTAGAAGCAGGGAAAATGGAAAGGCCTTCGGATTTTTTTCGAGCAGTGAGATAATACCTCTCGCTCACCCAAAAGAAAGCTGCATCAGAGGTGTCTTAACGAACACTTTCATTATATAAACGGCAAGAAGCGTAGCCTGCCAAATTGCATGTTGGAAGAAATCGAATGGAAATACCTAATTTTTGCAGTTGCCCAGATTTGTTCTCATTTAAAACGACGGGAATGACCTTCAAGCAACGTCTCTTAAGGCTTTAATTGTTTGATTTTTTTATTTGAAAAAAGGCATTGTTTTGCTCGTTTTGCGGATACCGACGCGGACGGAAACTGCCAAAGACCTCCTCCGGTCAGGTGAGCGTCTATCCAATATAGAAAGATGAACGCTTTGAGATATGATTTATACACTTGCCACTTCATTGTTCAAACAAGTGCCTTTAGCATCTGTTCCCAGATCATATCGGCTTGCTGTTCGTTTCAGTTTGCAGCTGAGACTATGTAAGCCGGCCGATACGAAACCAACATTGATCTGAATTGGCCTAATGCATACTACCCCTTTCAAAATACATAAGAAACTTTGCAAGATCAGGACTGCGCCAAATTTTGTGTACTTCATTGGGTTTACCAACAGGACAACTGCAAAATTGCAGGTTGAAATGAGTATTTTATTTCCCTTCACTGTATCGATACTGTAAGAACAGGGGTTATCATCAGCCCAATAACTTGTCTGTAAAATGAGATAATAGATGCACACAACATTATCATTTCGTTAAAACAAGTTCATGAATCATGTTCCTTCCAACGGAAACGCTATTTACGACTTGCCAGTGACTCGCAAAAATTTCTGAATGGTGACAAAATAGCGAATCCGTGCCAAACATATGACCAAATGACATGACAAACTTGAAAAAAAAAAAAAAGAAGGATCAAGAAGCTCACCAAACAAGCCACAGCCTCACTCAGTGAACTTAATTTTTTTTTTCAAACAGAAGATGGAAACCGTAGAAAGAACTCATAAATTATTATGTGCTTCACAAATAAAATATTTTTCAGAAGATTAAAAAGATATATCCAAGCAGTGGAACTTTCGTTCACCAGAATAGAGACTTGGGACACGGACTACCGAGTCGAGGAAGGTTAGGTAGTTTTGGACTCCAAAGTAAGTTGAAGGCCAGTTGTTAAACAGTACATAAAGGCACCTTTACCGCAATGGTCGATTGCTTTTTGCCTATCCAGCACACCAAAAATGATCCCCAAAAAAAGGCGAGTTAATGCCGCCTCAAAGGCTAAGTTCGATTTGGAAAAAGAAAATATACTAATATTTCGACATAGGATAAGTCTGCAATGCGGGAGTGATTGCTTCAAAACAGCATTATATCCTTTCAGGAGCTTAGTTTTGTGTAAGAACATAAAGAATATAGTGTTATTAATAATGTTGTACATACACAATTATCATTATCACTATAGTCATATGCACATATGATGTATATACAGTGTTTCTTTTCTGCCAAACCAAGCCAGGCCAAAACAAACACTCCTTTGAGATAGCACTTTTAAAAGCACCAAGATTTACCAGCTTCGCCGTAAGAACCAACTTTACTAAAGAGCCAAAACTGGTGATACACATAAAACCATTTGTGACCGAATCTCTGCAATCTCGCCTTCAGATGACGTTTCTTAAGCAGGGAGACATAGAGCCCTCAGGACGCACCAAAGATCGTCATTATTGTCAAGTTGCTGAATATCCGTTACAGTGGCATTGCGACCACAAATCTAAACGACCTAGTACCAAAAACAGTTTATTAGATTATTCCGCCTCCAGTAGAATGGCATATGCAAAATAACAATCGGTAGACAATGTAGTCTGCAGATAAAACGTTCACAAGGTAAAAGTCAAGGCACTTTATTTGGAAGCAAAACATTAAGTGTAAATGAGAGCATTACTGATAAATTGCGAACAACCTCTGAAGACATCATCTTCTTAATGCCCCAGATTCTGGACGTTCATCAGCCACTACAAATTAAGGGCTCCCTGTAACAATGTCCGCAAGTGTCAACATTAAGCAGCTTTTTAAAATCTTTTCTAGACAAAATCAACAGGAAACACACAAAAACCTGAGGAATGGGTATTGCATCAGATAAATTCTATAACAGAACAAGGTACAATGACATTCAAGTTGTCGATTTCTCTATGCATGAAAACAGCACCAGACACAAGTATGCTGGAACAAGCCCATTGAAAGAATATAGAAAAATTGGACAACCAAGGACGGACAAAAAATAGCAGTTATCCTAAAATCAAACAATGTAGATGAATTAAGTCACTTCACAAGCATGTAGAAAACAGTAATATCTACAAAGGACGGCAAGTTCAGATTCACCAAAGAGTAGCAAGTCATTAGAAATTTAGAACTGTAAGGACTTCGGATATGATTCCAAACCCATATTAGA
This sequence comes from Nymphaea thermarum, assembly GCA_011799765.1. NCBI lineage: Eukaryota > Viridiplantae > Streptophyta > Magnoliopsida > Nymphaeales > Nymphaeaceae > Nymphaea > Nymphaea thermarum. The sequence continues at coordinate 74,984 of JAANDH010000050.1, forward strand.
GATGGGATCAAGTGATCCAACTAGATAGAACAATAAACTGCAGCACATTCCCTCATTTAATCAAAGACAAAAAAAAAAGTGATCAGGTCTGTGGATTGCAAGGGAATGAATGGGAAGGATAGCAGAGGGAACTTTACACAAGAGAAACAATTCAATGAAGACACAGGCTCGGATGGCAGAGGGGCTTCAAGCAATAGAAAGAATTGAATAAAGACAGGTTTGGTCGATGGACACAGGAAAAGAAAGCCACTTCTTTTCAAAAAAAAAAAAATCATTCATGCTTTCTAACAAATAGTAATTAAATTTAACAGACTTCATCTCCTACAAGAGAGAAGAGCACCACAGAACAAAAAGAATCAAGTATAAAATGATCTCTTAAATCACTGGCATTACCTCATACAAAAGAGATTTGACCTTTCTTGACAAAGATCCTTAGAAATAAAGCCCTTTTGAGTTATATATTACATAGCAAACTAAGCCTTGCACACAAAACTATCAGTTAACGAACGAAAAGGGGAAACCATCAGGATTGCCAATTTTATCATCAAAGCAGTTCCAGACCGCATCGTGGTTGATCTTGTCAAAAAGACAAGACCACATCATCTGGATCCCCATACAATTTCATCCATTTGTCAATTCTGTCTTCATGTCAATCGGTACTCATAAAATTAAAAAAAAAATCCAGGTAAAAAAAAGTAATAAAAGTGTAAATCAATGTACAAATCTGCATCAAGATCTTCAATGGAAAAATATGTGTAGTAGAATAGCAGAGAAAATATATTTAAAAAAAAAACTTCTCTTCATACAGAAGAAGAGAGAGAGCTCAGATTCAATGGGTAAAGTCAAGTATCATCACAACCCGAACAATCGGAGTGGTGCATGACAAACTTTCTCATCATAGCCATCTCAACATCAAATCTGTGCGAACAAATAAAGAAAAAAAAACCCAATGACAATCAAAGTGGTGCATGACAAACTTTCTCATCGTAGCCATCTGTGTGCACAAATGCAGAAAGACACACATTTTGCAATAATTTATAGAAGGAAACCTGAAATCAAATTACAGGAGTAAGACTGAACCACCACAGTCCATGTTGATATACCCTCTCTTTTGGATAGATTTGACCATTAGAACCAGAGAATGACCATTAGATCAAGTTCATCTTTGCATTATTATATTCACATAACACATTGATAAGTTTGCCATCCATGCATCCTTAACTTCATGAAAAGTAGACAATTATACCAATCCTCATTTTCATGAAACACAAAACCTTTTTTTTTAACACTGAATCCACTGAATAAAGACACTTAAAGCTAAAAACATGGAAGATAAATCCCACTGAATGCATCGATGTAGGTAAGGCATACAATACAATGTGGTGTTTATATACACAATAACAATAGATTGTACCATCGTAAGACATTTTCGGTATCACACTATGCAGAATTATTGTTTAGAACTACAATGATACGGACACCATATTGGAATCCTCAAGAGAGATCAAAGTTCCTGTGAATCAAGGAGAAAGGCGAATCAGCAGGAAAGAGAAAGAAGTAATACCTCATCATTCACTTATCAATTTATGCAAAATGAATGAAAGAGATAAAGAACATCTTTGACGTAGTTCCATCTCCTAACAACCTGGATTTGAGAAAAAAACAACCTATACGCATTCTTAATTTAAATTTTAAGGACTGTAGTTGCATTGAAGAAACACAAACTTCCACGTATGACCAATAAACGCATCAGTGTTAAATATTCCCACTATTAAATTATAATGGATGGGAAGGAACCATCAGAATGTCCAGTTTTATCAACAGATCAGTTTTCAGTCCGCATCAAGATCGGTCTTATTATAAACGGCTAGGCAAAAAACAAATAGGAAAACAGGAGAAGTATATTTAAATCAAACAAAATAAGGGTGAGAATAGGGAAAAAAAATCTGCACGTTACAAGACACTATGAACGTAGCGGTTCAGAGAAGAAGGGGTAGACTATTGTCATCAAAACCACGAGTTAATCAGACTGGTGCATGACAAAATTTATCATCATAGCACAACGTTCACAAAAATAAAAGTTGGTTTTCATCCGCTCAACATTCTAACTGTATGCTAGACAAGTAAGTTGTAGCAAGAGGAGTATTAAATCAGCAGCTGACGTAGGACAATGCGACAAGGTGAATTTAACGAATTCCGACTAGGCTCCATAACAGGCATCGTTATACATGTGATCCATATGATTCTACAGTGTTTTTACTCTGATTAAAGAAAGATACTCGTGTAGAGCGTCTAATTTAATCATAAGCTATCATATATAAAAGCATAAGCTTTATAAAGCTCCATCGCTGGGATCTCAGTATTTACAGGTAAAAGCAGAAGCAAAAGTAGAAGAGAAACGTCCGGTAAGAGAAAGAACGAGACTGAAAGAGGAATCGACGGTTAGTGTACGTCCAATCTGGAGTTTTGATTAGATGAAAATGGAAGGAAAAACAAGTAATATTGAATAAAAGTAGTCAAATGAATATAGAATAACGAAAGACCTAATCTCACCTGAGCAGCAAGAACTCAAGGGTCGTCTGAATGTACATTCAGTATGAGTGTCGATGTAAATATTCCCATTATTAAATTATAATGAATTGGAAGGAACCATCAGAATCTCAAGTTTTATCAACAGACCAGTTTTCAGTCCGCATCGAGGTCGGTCTTATTATAAACACAAGACCGCATCATTTGGTTCCCGATATATATATATATATATAGATATATATATAGATATATATATATATATGTATATTAATCTGTAAGCATGTCTCCTTTTTCTGGGAGCGCCTTAGCAAAATGCATGTACTTAAACAAAGGCCTCAATAAAAGCCATGCAGATAAATGGACAGACAAAAAACTACCAGAAAAACAGGAAAAAGTACATCTAAATCAAACAAAATAAGGGTGAGCAAAGAAAAAAAAAACTGCAGATTTCAAAACCACGAATGTAGCGGCTCAGAGAAAATGGGTAGACTCTGTTGTCATCATAACCACGAGTTAATCAGAGTGGTGCATGACATAAATTCTCATCATAGCCACAACGTTGGTTTTGAGACCCTTTATATCCTGATTGTATGCCAGACAAGTAAGTCGAAGCGAGAGGAGTACCACAACGTTGGTTTTGAGACCCTTTACATCGTTATTGTATACCAGACAAGTAAGCTGTAGCAAGGAGAGTATTGCATCAGCAACTGACGTAGAACAAAGCAACAAAGTTAATTAAATGAATTCCAACTGGGCTCCAACAGCAGGCATCGTAATACATGCGATCCATATGATTCGAGCCGCGTTTTTACTCTTACTAATGAAAGACAATACAGAGCGGCTAATTTAATCATAAACGCTTGTATATAAAAGCATAAGCTTTGTAAAGATCCAGCTATGGGTAGTTACAGGCAAAATCAGAAGAAGAACAAGAACAATAAGAAAAAGAAAAAAGAGAAATAGACTGGAAGAGGAATCGACGGTTAATGTACGTCCAGTCTGAAGTTTTGATTAGATGAAAACTGGAAGGACAAACAACTGATGTTGAACAAAAGTCATCAAGTGAAAACCGACTACCGGAATACCTAATCTCACCTGGGAAACAATAACTTAATGGTCGTCCGAATGTACATTCAATATGAGTGTCGATGATATTCCACGACGACTCGCAGCTCCATCTTCTCCGCCATTTCCTTTCCGATAAAACTAAAAGGGATGCCATGGAAAAGGGAACAAAACTCTACCAAAAAGAGCTAGCTAGACGGACGTCACCGCTCAGATCAGAGAGAGACGACGGGAACAAGGTGGAAGCCTGGTTCAGCTTCCTCGCCGCCCCCCGTTGTGGCGTAGTCTTTCGATGGTGGGAAAGTGACGCGGATGGACAATTTATAGGAGAGATTTCGAGGGGCTAGGGTTTCATCATCCAAAGAAAACAAAAAAAAAAAACAACCAACCAATCAGTGCGGATTTACAAAATTGTCACTCGTGAAGTTGGGCATAATATATGCGACCTAACCCAGATGATTATGAAGGGGAGAGGACGAGCCGACGAGGTCCGCCCCCGGATGGATCATGGAAGCTGAGAGTACCACTCGCTGTAGCTTTGCGAACCCTTAAAACACGCGAGTGGCCAATCATGCTTTTAACCTAAAAATAAAACTTCTCACTATTTTGTCGATTTATTTATATCAGTTCTGTTTTTTTCTCTTTATTGTGGGATTAAAAATCCAACCTAACTTTGCTCAGTGGTATGTAAATATTAGTTTATTTGATAGGAAACTATCAATTTTGATAAAGTGTGATTTTGGCATTTACAATGCGCCTCAGTTGGAGCTTTCTTTTTTATTTTTTTTGTCAAAAACCAATGATTTAAGGCGAGCCCTATATTAAATCAGCCCCCCCTTAGATATCGCATGCAAGGCAATCCAACGGCTCATTTTTTGTCTGCAATTCGAATAAACCCGGCCAACAAATTTACGCAAACATAGCAACGGGCACATGCATTCATTAGGGAGAGAAGATCCAATTCATTCGTGCCAATACATTCAGAAGCAACTTGCCAACAAGATTTGAATGTATGCTATGTTATTATCACGCAACAAATCATTTTCCTGAACTGCATAATAGTTTTTACTAAATAGACGGATCTCTCAATATCTAAACAGAACATGAACTGCATAATAGTTTTTTTTCTTTAATGGGGTTTGGTCTAATGGGATTGAATAGGGCTGGCAGACGGCCAGTCTTCACTTCCATTATCTAATAATTATGTTGCAAACGATAGGTCACTGACATGCAAGTAAAAGCGTGGTGAGAACCGATATGTGTTTAATCACATCTGTCCGATACATTAATAATAGTGATTCAATTGGGGACAAATATATATCCGCAAACTGTTCGTTCTAGTTTTTTTAACTCAGATATCTAACTCCTCTCACTAGATGCATGCTGCATATAAGCCGTAGGTGTCCAAATGTCGACTTGTTTGTGGGTCGCTTTGAGGGGAGACGTATGTAAGGTTCTCCCCCTCGCCATACGATGGAGGAAAAATCGTGTATCGGTCCAAACTGTTCAACGCAAAAGGAAAGCATGTTGGTCTCATCAGTCAACGAACGTTGTCGACATGGCATGGTTTGACCGATCGCCAGGATCGAGTCGACTGAAATTGGCTGTATTAGGAGCGGGTCCCCCTCCACACAACAAAAGAGGATCCAATGTAAGATGGTTCAGACTTTTATAGGAATTATTTGGCAACAGTAATCCAAAAAGTGGAGCAAATCACATGATAATTTAAGTGTTTGATCGTTAGATGGCAAGTTTTAGAATTCGTAAGCTAATGTGCTTTTTATGTGGTCTACTCGCATAGATACTACATTGTAATTAACTTATTATGAAACACATATTCTGTCAGTCATTTTTGTAGCATATACTTTTGTGTGAAAAACCAGTGGCTCTTCTGGCACCATCAAATTGATGGCAAAATGTTAAAAATAATTTTGCAAATCCATATCAAACAGCAGCATTTTCTGCAATAAACAAGTAAAAATAAGCACATTAAAAGTATGCATTGGTGTGTACCACGGCCGCAATTAGAAACCGAATGTTGGAAATTTTAATACCTACCCACAAAGGACCCTACCACCGGATGCAATTAAAGAAAGGCCCATAAAGCCAATGGCTGCGGTCCAATTTAACTCGAGCTGCAAAAATATTATTGATAGGAAGGAGTGGTTGTGCTTCCATTATAATAAAATGCAACTTCCTCAAGCAACCAACCATAGAAATACATATCTATCTCGACGTTCGTGCTTACCGAATGCTTCCCTGTGGATTCGATCCGTCGACCTCACCGGAGCCAACAGTTCTACTCGTTTGACCGAGGCGTCTGCATGCAGGCGTTCGCTTTTACCGCAATACGTCGCCCAACCATGCAAACGGGTCGGGTTCGGTTCGGACGCAGACATGGCTTTCGAATTCTCCACCAGAAAAAGGAGAAAAAAAAAAAAGAGACTTTCTAGTTTCTACCACTTTTTCTGTTGGGCAAGCGGATTTTGATACGAAGCTTTCGATACCCGATCCGAATCAGCTCATTAGATCCGATATTTATTTGACACCAGAGACAAACCCGAGGAGTGGAAGCCTTTATCCGTTTAAAGTGTGAATGGGAGAGCAAAGGTGGCTGGGGATGGCTGCAACCCCACCCATAAAGAAAGCTCATAATTGTTTTGGGAGGGGACCAACTTTGAGGATCCGATTCATTCGACCCAAAAGGCAAGCAGCAATGTATAAATAGCTGAGTAACAGCTGCATGCGAACAGCATAACCAAAAACTCGCGTTGAACATAAACTTATATTTACTAATTTAAATACAGGTTAGGCACACTGTGATGCAGTCTCATAAATAAAATAAAACAAATTAATTAATAAAATGAAATAAAAATAAAAAATTGGATACATTAATAAGTGTGATTTTCTATATGCTTATAAATAACAGCTGCGTCGCGGTTTCTCTTCCCTTTCCTCTCTCGTTGCCTTCTCGGAAGGAAAAGGAATTGCCGTCGTGGTTTTATAGAGAGAAGAGAAGAGAAGAGAGCGGGAGGGAAAAAGAGAGACGGGGAGGCAGGGAAGGAGAGAAGAGGAAGGAAGGAAGGGGAGAGGGGAATCGGATCGCAGAAGGGACAGATGGTTTCCACCAGACGGAGCTCTTCGTCGTCGAAGGTGTCCTCGCCGTCGTCTCCGCCATGTAGCAAGCGTCTCAAGGTATCCTCATGGGGGAAATCGGACCTGTCTCCGTTTTCTTTCATGGGCATCTCGGAATCTTCTTCCGTTGCGTGTTTTCGGGGCTTTTTCGTTCATAGTCAGGTTCATGGTGTGGCTGTTTCTTTTGAATTGGGGCAAGCAGGCGGAGAATTCGCAGCCGAAAGAAGTGTCGTCTGCGCAGAGGGACGACGTGCCCGAATCAAAGGATTCGGCGTCTTCGTCTCGAGACCAGCTCCCTTCTGATCCAGTGGTCACCCATGCAGAAGATCCAGCTGTCGCTGAAACCCTTGCTTCCAGTCCGGACGCCGCTGTGGAAAAGCCTGTCGCAACGCCGCCTCCCGCATCAGGTTAGATCTCCTGGATTCTACGTGGTCTTCGTTTGGGTTGTCTTTGGCAAGGGTTTTTCTTGCCGAGCGTAGGGGAATAGGAAAAGTTCAGAAGAGAATTGCTTGTTTTGAGCTTTTGATAGGGTGCGTGCCAATAGACGTGGATAAATCGAAGGGTGGAGCCTCGACATGGAATAGAATGAAGAAGCGGGCGCTCAATTTGGACCAGCTGACTGCTTGGGGAAGGCTCATATCTCAGTACCCGCAGGTGTGTGTGACGTTCATTAGTTTGTTACTCTGTTCGAGGGTCTTGAATTATTTTTTCTCTTGGATTTATGCAGTCGGCGTGGCTTGCGATGTATTTCTTTCTTTTTTGGATATGATAATGGGTCTCGCATGTTATCTTCTGCAAGCCCGATGTTGACTTTGTTGTTGTTGCATGAGCTGTTGTTGCACGGAAAGTTTTCGAGCTTGATGGTCTCATTCAACTGTTTGTTGCATTAACTTTAATTGGATGACCATGACTCCTCTTGGCTTCACTGCTCCAAGATCTTCTGGAGCAGTTTTCGTACATGATTTTGGTGAAAAAGATATATGGCATTATCGTCAAAGATTACACAATGCAATCGCATAAAAATTATGAGCCACCACGATCGGCAACATTATACTCCGTTCAGTGTAATAGCAAAAAGAAGAAAAGAGTGGGCAGAAGACTATTCCATTGCTTGAATGTTAACTTTGAGTCCTTGACAAGATTAGCTACACGAGAGAGCTGTTTAGCATGCCTGTCTAGACCAAACCAAGGCATTGATATATCCGCTACAAAGCGTGTTTGACTTGTGAAATGCCAATCTTTTTTAACATGGTCAATGAATGCGTCTTGAAATCCATGGATCCTCAGGATTGGTAGATCATTTTAGAGTTGCAAATTTTGTTAATGTGAGTTGCATTTGGTCGTCATGTTTGAATGCTTATTGTCTCTACAATTTATTTGCTCCATCATCAAGAAATAAGTGGAGCCCGAAGTGCTTTTGTTCTCCAGGCCACTTCATTTCTGGATGCTACAGTCTTGGTTGGATCTTGCTCTTCACTCTGATATACGAAAAATGTTTGTTAAATGAGCTGATTCTCCAAATTCAGACCAATAGGCTGGTAGGCCTAGCAACGACAATAATGCAGTAGTGTCAGAAAGACTCGTTGATTAACTGAAAATGAATCAGATAAAGTAAGTGGATATAAGAACATATATTGGGAGCATAGGTTACGTGGATGCAAAATCATGATTGGCTAAGAAGACGTCTGTACTTGTTTTTGAGAGTTATTCATTTCCCGAGACTGGTGATTATAGGTTTTGTTTTGTAAAGTTCAAAGCGTCTGATACTCTACGGCTGTATCTTGTTTAACTTTTCTCTCGCCCCATCTGCAAGAAAATCAATAAGGAAGGAGAATATAATCTCACTAGATTTCTCTTTTCTAGAACCACGGTAGGGTCCTTGCCTAACAATTTTCATCTTGATATTAGAAGCCTTGTAGAACTATGGTTGTTGTTAATGATCTCTTTGACCTTAAAAGTGATTAAAATTCTCTCCGATTGTTGCAAACAATACAAAAAAATCTGTTACTACCAAAAGCTCTTCAACGTCTAATGATAGGGAATTCATTGTACAACTTCTGAAATGGTATGATGCTTTTAACTGAACCCAGCAGCATGGAGCCATGCAGTTAGCTAGGGGCTTGTGAATAGGAAAGCAGGATGCTCCCAAACATGTCTTATTCTTGTAAGTGCATGAATGTATGCTGACTTGCAGCTATTGCAGTAGATTACTTGATCAGACAGATTTAAGACTTATTAAGTTCACCCGAATTCAATAAATGTCGTCATATAGATATGAATATGTGACACATCCTTTGATGTCACAATATTGTACCCGAACCTACAACACCAAGAGCAAGACCATTTTTTTAGATCCCAAATACAATGAGTAGAGGTAGTGGTAATTGTCCTCATTTATAGCCACCTCTTTTCCTTCTCCCCTATGTCACATGGGTACAGGTATGGGTGTGGAAAAATTTCAAAAGGCTTGGGTAGAGAGACATGACCTTGCACACGCACACACACATATAGCAATAAGATTCTAAACAAAAAAAACAGCACATTTTCTGGTGGAAATTACCTCCTCGTCGAAGAAAACAGCTCTTGCTAGAGAAGCTCGCACAAGCTGGAAATTGAAGACTGCTTGCCATTTGGATGCTAGGTAGGAGGCAGTAGGAGAAGGGCCTTTGACTTCAGTGGATCGCTCTTCTCTGTGTACATATATGGTAAAATGACAAAATAAAGCCCTAAATTTGGAGTTTCAATTATCTTGGACTCGGCCAAAATTGAGTCCAATAATTGATGGATTTGGCCTCGGGTTGTGAATGGTCAAAGCCACACCTGTACCAGTACCTGTGTAGGATCATGTCGACACTGGTACCCATCTCTTTTACAAATGTCTGTGTTGCATAGTTCCTCCCTGATTGCTAATGTAAAGTTCACAGGAAGTGAAAGCATATCATGATAGAAGCCACTTTTGACACAGACATGGCTTTACTATAGGAACAGAAGATTTCTATTTCATTATTCGACATTGCAGAAAGAGAAAATTGTGGATTTTGTTTGGACTTTCTGATATATTTGTTCACTTTTTGAAAGTCCATCATTGTTCATCTTTATCATTGTTTTGCATTTTTTCTTCTTGGCTTCACAAATTTCTTTTATTTTCACTTTTCAGAATTCCCATGTTCTGATGTCTGGACCTGTTTTTACTGTTGGTCAAAGTCGAAATTGCAACTTGTATTTGAAGGATCCATCTGTGAGTTCAATTCTATGTAGAGTGAAGTCCATGCAGGTATATTTTGTGCGTTGAAATTCTTGCATAATTAAGTACCCATTTGTAGCATTCTCATGTACTGAAAATGCTTCTATGTGTTTGTAACTTTGTAATTGTTGATATGACCAGCGGGATGAAGGATGTGTCATTGTGCTAGAAAGTGCTGGAAGCAAAGGAAGTGTCCATGTGAATGGGAAACCTATTAAAAGGAATGCAGACGTTATTCTTAAAGCTGGGGATGAACTGGTTTTCAGTTCATCTGGCAATCATTCTTATGTATCCTTTTTATTTTCCCCTTCTGCAAATTTATTGCCATGCCTAAACCCTGACTTTTTGTTCTTCTGTTGAATAGGTGGCTATGGTGGTTAACCTTTATTTGACCTTCTTATTAGAAAATTGCTTTATACTCTTTATTAGATGAAAGATGTGAACTTGTTGATCATTATTAGATGGGAAGCTTTGCTTACTTGCTTGTTGGCAATCCTTAAGGCACATCTAGATCTTCCAGCAGTTCACGAATGAGAATGTAGCTACACCTGCAGCACCTTCTTCAGTTGGCATTACAGAGACTCAGAGTCCTCCTGTTAAAGAAATCCACCTTGAAGCACGGGCTGGTGATCCATCTGCTGTTGCTGGAGCATCGATATTGGCATCTCTATCCAATCTTGGACATGATCTGTCACTTCTGCCACCACCCACCAAAAGCAATGAAGTTGCACCACAAGGAATTGAAAGACCTGCATTGTCTCCTGGTTTTGAGGAACCAGATGATTCTGTTCCTGTTCTTGATATTCATAGCTGTGCTAGAAAAGATACTGCTGATCAAAATTCTGGAACTGATGTACCTTTAATTGATAATGCATCTGTGCCAGCTGAACAAGCACCATGTGTGGATCTTAATATTGATAACATGGATTGTGACACTGGTATCAATGAAGATAATGGAAGCTGGAACTTAAGGTCCATGTCTCATAAAAAATTCATGCGTATGTTGAAGGATACAACCGACATGGATCTGGGTGGGTCCTTGCTGAAACAAATATTTGAGGAAAGAAGGGAGGTCTTCAAGGATTCTGATTCGTCGACGGTCTTGTCAGGGCCTGCTAAGTGTCAAGCTTTCAAGGACAGCCTGCGAGAAGGAATTATTGATGGAAACAATATTCAAGTCTCATTTGATAACTTCCCATATTATTTAAGGTATGACGTTTTATTTGTGCTATTTGAGAGCTGAACTAAAGGTCCCTTATTCTCTTTAAGTTTTTTTTCCTTAAACATCATTTTTTCTTGGACTCTATAATGGGCACTTATTGACTGTTTTATAATGTTTTTCTTTGTAAAGGTAGATGACATAGCTAAGCAACTCATAGAGTGCCTCCTTTCTCGCTCATATGTTAATTTTCTTTATGTTCTTTCTTATCACTTATATCTATCCCTTTCTTCTTTTTTCCTCATGTAATTGCTGCTATGGTTCTTATGGATTCCTTCAGTCTATGTCTGCATCCATGTACATGTTAACAATTTGAGCTACTGCTTGGTGACTTTTCTTTTATGCAGTGAAAACACAAAAAATGCATTGATTTTTCCCATCTACATACATTTGAAGCACAAGGAATTCACCAAGTTTGCAACAGATCTTCCTACTGTTAGTCCAAGAATTTTGCTATCCGGCCCCTCAGGTATCCTTTTTGAAAATGTGGGGAGGTTCAATTGGCAGTGACTTTCATGCTTACATTCTGATATTGTTTCTGCTCTCTTTCTTTTGTAGGATCAGAGATATATCAGGAAACATTAGCAAAGGTGCTTGCAAATCATTTTGGTGCCAAACTACTGATACTTGACACTTCTTCATTGCCTAGTGTAAGTTTTTATGTATGCCTGCATACATAAGTTATTCTATTTGTTATGCACAAGTTTGGTGTGTGCATGTTCGGACACCATCCTTCTAACCTTTCTAAGATTGGTGGTTTTATTCTGTAGTACCTAAAAGAATTTACTTGTGGAAGCTTGAAGTATCTAACTTTTTCTTGTCAAAATATGTCATCGTCAGGGATTGTCTTCGAAAGATTCTGATGCTACAAAAGACGGAGTAAGGGTGGAAAAATCATCTACTGCTGCTAAGCATCGTCCATCTCATTCAGAAGCTGTGCAGCAAAAGAAGCCAGCATCCAGTGTTGAAGCTGATATTGTCTGCTCTTCTGCCTTCAATTCCAAATCCCCACCAAAGCAAGAGGCTTCAACTGCATCCTCACGAAACTATATATTCAGGAAAGGTAATTAGTTCCATCATTTTTAACTTAGTGGCTTCTGGTTGGTTAAGGAAAAGTTATGTCCGACACTTTTAACTTAGTTACTGTTGGGTAGTTTGACCTCTTAGTTGCTTACTTTTTTCAAATTTGAAAATTTAAGGTGATAGAGTAAAATTCCTGGGTGCACTCCCGGCACCGGCATATTCTTCACTTCATGCTCCTCTCAGGTACTTATTCTGTTCATTCTGCCAGTCTTCAGTTGAGCTATTTGTAGGTTCAGTTGAGCTATTTGTAGGATAAATTTTGAACTTACTGTCTTGCATTAGCATTCTTTTCACATATGTATGTGTATGCAGCCTTTTAACATGCACTTCATGATGCATGTGATAAATATGTTTGCAAACATTGTGGTTGTTTAATGCATTTTGTTTGGAGTCATTACATTTATCAAGCATATCAGAACATGCCTTTCATTTTTGCTGTAGCACATTTTCATTATTATCTTTAGTGGTAAAGTGCTGAGAGACCCATTTTTATGATAATTAGTCATGTGAAGGCCACTCTGATCCTTATAATGTCTGTGCAAAGTTATGGCAGTTAGCAGAACACGTTCAGCTCTTATGGATGGTTAGGACTTAGGAGTCACTCTTTTTTTGGTTGCCTGATGCCTACCTTTTAGTACCCAAGTATCTGATGACATGAATCCAAGATATGGGGGTATTGATGCCTTCTTCAGGCTGATTAGGAATAAACCATTTGGAAAAGAAGCCCTGGCCCTAGAAGCGATTGATCAATTCAAGTCCCTCTATTTTGAGAATCCTTGACTGATCCCAGAAATCCTCAGGAGAAGCCCTTCACACCCCAGCCCCCAAAAAAGCTGGAACTGACATAACCCACAACAAATGGTGCTTCGTTTTTTTCCCTTTGTAGTAGGTGGGTTAGCCTGGTAGGCTATCTGTGTGCACCTTGGATTGAATGGGCTTCTTGATCTTTGTATTTTTTTATACTCTCCTTTTTTCATCTAGCTTTATAGTTGTGCAGGTTTATTTCTTATGCTTTAAAGTGCTATAAACAGTCCAATGCGTCCCCTTCATGCATATGCTTGGTTGTCCCACCCCCTCCACAACCCAGAAAAAAAAGGAAAAAAAGGAAAAAGAGTGAAACCCATTAAATTTCTGAGACTATCAGATTAGTTGTGGCATATAGTAGGCTATAAGGCATCAGTATTGGAATATACAGAATCTGGAATTGATGCTGCCTGCTTTGTAAATCAGGCCTAAAGAGACAAATACTTCAAGAGAACCAGCCTTGAAGGTTCCACCAACAAGTCAAACTCACAAGACCTCACACGAGAGGTGAAAAAGAACATATATTAATCACAATAAGAGATACAAGAATAGGCTAAAAAGCCATCCCTAAACAAGAGAACTCAGCACTATATATAGCTGAGATAACAAGAGGAGGAAGAAGTGGACTACTTCCAACGGCTAGAATTCTAGCCGTTGGGACTAGTCCTCTTCTAGTCAAAAGGCTACAATCTAAAGGTTAAAAGTGGAAAAGAAGAAAAATACAAAAAGGAAATGTACAAAAAGAAATAGAAAATTACATATCCAACCTAGATACCCTAGAATATATATATATATATATATATATATATATGTATATATAAGACATATATTAGCATACTAACATATGTAATACACATGCATATACATATAGATAGGAATACATACATTCTAACATGCTTAACATCATATACTGGTTTTAAATTTTCAGGGGTCCCTCTTATGGTAGCAGAGGTAAAGTGCTTCTTGCTTTTGAAGGAAATGGTTCCTCCAAAGTTGGTGTCAGATTTGACAAACCAGTTCCAGAGGGCAATGACCTGGGTGGTCTTTGTGAACCAACTAATGGTTTCTTCTGTCCTGGTGCGCCTTTTCCTCTTTATATTCTCTGTTTTTCTGATGGATTACTTCTTCGTTTTAATCTAAATGCTATATGTTCATTTGGATACTAATTTTAGTTTGGTTTCCATGTTTAGCTGATTTTCTACATTTGGAAAGTTCTGGTGGTGAAGAAGTTGACAAGCTTGCCATTAATGCATTGTTTGAGGTACTCTTTGCTGTTTAATTTGGTTCAGTGTTTCAGATAGTATTGTTTTATTCAGTACTGTGAACACTAAATCTGTCTTAATTTCACAGGTTATCACCACTGAAAGTAAAAATGGTCCCTTAATATTATTTTTGAAAGATATGGAAAAATCTTTGATTCTTAATTCAGATTCATGCACCTCTCTCAAGCACAAGCTTGAAAAGTTGCCAGATAATGTAGTTGTGATTGGGACACACACACATATGGACAACCGTAAGGAGAAGGTGATTTAATCTACTTTGCGTCCTTCAATCTTAGACTTGATATAAGGAGTTACAAAATGCTCGTCAACATATTGACTGATTGTGACATGACTTCATTTTGTTATTTACAATTGCAGTCACATCCTGGAGGTCTCCTTTTCACGAAACTTGGCAGCAATCAGACAGCGCTTTTTGATTTTGCATTTCCTGTAAGTCCTGTATCCACTTTCTCAGTCTTTGGTTTCATGAAGTACTTCAACACTATCACTGTGTATTGTTTAAAACTACATCGTGAGAATACTTGACTGGGCATGATATGCACAAAAGGTTGTATTTCTGTTTTGCGTCACATGTTTAAGATTTTTTACTTTTTTGTGCTCTAATTTCTTTGGTGATAGAAGTAATATTTGCATAACTTGTTTTATTACACTGAAAGCATTTGAATGCTGTGTATTCTCATTCCTTGCAATACCTTTTGGCTTTTAGTTGTAGAGTTATTTTATGCTGAACTTATGTACTTGAATGAACTAGATTGTATTCATTCAGTATGATGCCATTTACAAACTTGTAAATGTGCATCTTTCACAACACATTGTCTAATGTACTTGTTTGAATTTCTGCAACTTTGTATTCATAATATATTTTTGTGGAGTTCATGCTGATTCACTGAAATCACAATCCAGTTCTGTTGAAATCATGGTTATCTCAAAACGGTGCCATTGGAAATCAAGCTGCCAACACCCACCTGAAAAGCTGGTTTTCATGGACTCCATCTTCGTGCCTGTTCTGAACATCCATGCCAGCCATGAAAAGCAAAATGTAGGTCAAAGTGCATAATTCTCAAACTGAGGCTTGATGGTGACAAGGAGTTGGAACTTCAAAACTTGTCTACTTGCTTTTTTTTTACCACAAATAATCCACACTATTTGTCAAAAAATTTTGGGATGCTTTCATAATGTAAGTGATGTTGTCAATTTGTTGCTGCAAGACACTTCATCATGTCCTTTATTATCAAGCTTGCTTACTTGATGTTGCTTGTGCATGTGCTTCTTCATTCTTTCCGACTCATAGAAGATATTCTCATATTTCTTCAACTGATTGTATGTTGTTTTGCAGGATAACTTTGGTAGGCTACCTGAAAGAGGGAAGGAACTCCCGAAGGCAACAAAGTTGTTATTGAAGCTTTTTCCCAATAAAGTGACTATTCAAAGCCCATTGGTATGTGTGGCACAGATGGCACTACCATTATAGTATTAACTTTCTATTAGGTTCTAGTTGATAAGGAAGGGTTTTGGCAGGATGAAAATTTACTCTCAGATTGGAAGCAACAGTTGGAGAAGGATGTTGAGACCTTGAAAGCACTGTCAAATATTTCAAGCATTCGTTCTGTAAGTAGACGTGTTTTTTTTTTTTGTCTTTTACCATTTTTTATTTGCAGAAAAAAATTAAAATATTGCTTTTTCTCTAAAAACTATTGCTGAAGTTTTTCTTGGTTTTCAAGATGTTTGCTGCATTAGGAAGAAACTCCTGGTTTGTTCTACGAAATGCCTGTGTGATTACCTTTAATAGTAATAACATGTATATGAAATATCTCAGGAATGTCATCGATCCTGCTAAACTTCTTGTAGTTCAATGCCTTTATTTGAATTAGTTTTCATGCATGAAAATATGGTTTCTTGCATATTTTTATCTTTCTTGGTTTGTATCTATTTGTGTTGTCAAATGTTATTTGATTGATTTTGGGTTGAAATTAATTTCTCCTGGCTTAGTCGTTGTGGAAATTTTCACCCTGAGGCCATATGATATACTGGTCTAAATAATTGGATCCTCTGCTCTTGAAATTGTCTAAGAATTTGGAATTTCAGGTTGAATATTGTTTAAGCTTTCTGGTTTTTTCCCTTGAGATGATATCTTCATTTATGCATACTGTTTGGTGTTCAAAAAGTTTTGATCCTATCCATAGCAAATTCTGGGTAGTTAGGAACTGAAGCACAAAGATATGCTTTTTAAACAGCTGGAACGTATATCTGGAGTGACAGTTCTATCAGATCCCATTATGAAACTCTTTTACAATGTTTGAGGACCTTCACTGCTTAAGTGCATGGAGGTACCATTAGATTTGCAATTGACGTTAAGTTGGTTAATTTTTCTCCATGTCTACACTCTCATTTTCAGATTATCTCTTCCAACTTACTGTCTCCATCTTACTGTCCGTTTGTATACTAGCCTGTGATATCTTGCTTGATCTCTCAAGGGTCTGTGCTGCTGTGACAGAACACGTTGAGAGGATAAGTTGCAACTTGCAAGCATAATTTCTGGAATAAAGTTGTTTCATCTGAAAATGACAAATAATTGTTTCCTAAATTTGCAGGTCCTAAATCGCAATAAGTTGGACTGTGATGATCTTGGAACATTATCCATAAAGGATCAGACACTCACTAATGAAAGTGGGTTTTTCCTTTTCCTTACTTGTTTTTGCTTGCTGTATGAGTATTTGCCATAAAATGGGCTCTTCATGTACAGGTGCTGAGAAGATTGTCGGTTGGGCTCTGAGTCACCACCTTATGCAAAACAATGAAGCTTCTGTCAAGGATGGCAAACTTGTCATATCAAGCGAGAGGTTATTGAATTTTTATTCTCTTATTAATTTTGTTAAATCATGTAACCACAGCTTTCTTTTCCTGCTCGTTCATGTTGCTTCCATTAACAATTAACTATGGCAGCATTCAATACGGCATCAGTATTTTGCAAGGGTTTCAGAATGAGTCAAAAAACTCAAAGAAATCACTCAAGGTATGTACTCTGTCAGTATAACACTCTCTTAAAGTGCTTTTCTTTGGTCGGAATATCACACTTACCATATTTGGCACCTAATGTTACAAAATAAATATCCATCAACAGACTCTTATGATGCCCTTGTTAATGGCGGAAAGTTTTTTTTTTTTCTTTGCCTATTTGTAGACAAACAAATTTATTTTTTTTCTGATTCTAGGCCTTATGGAATATGAGGACCGCAAAATGTGAGAACCATTGTGAGCCATCTGATCAGAATGATCAGATTGATCACAATTTCCATGTTAGAAGTAATCTTTCGAAAAGATAATCAACAGCTAGTAGTTTGACTTAAAAAAATGATTTTTGTTGAGACAGTTTATGACTGGTTCATAACCTGTATGCTCTTGAATGCAATGTTTCCTAGCCCTTATATTCGAATATGTACAGTTGAATAACATTGTTTTGTATGTGTAATAATATGAACTTCTGGGTTGCAGTAATGTTATCTTTGTTACCAATCCGATGTGGTATAAGGTACACAAGAACGTCGTAGGATATGTAATGCCTTAAGCAACCAGTGGTAATATCTCTGTGATAGGATATTATGAGTATTTCTGTATATTTTACTCGGTGGATCATGAAGGTTGGTCTTCAAATAAACTAGTCATAATGTTTCATAAAGTTATTGAGTGTTGCAACTTTACTTGATCTCAGGATGTTGCTACAGAGAACGAATTTGAGAAGAGACTCTTAGCTGATGTTATCCCACCAAGTGACATTGGTGTAACCTTTGATGACATTGGAGCCCTCGAAAATGTCAAAGATACATTGAAGGAATTAGTGATGCTTCCATTGCGAAGACCAGAGCTTTTCTGCAAAGGACAATTGACTAAGGTTTGCCAATTTTGTGAATTTTCAGTTATGAAGCTTTATTTTCCCTTTTATTTCTTAAACAATAGATTATGGCTGCCTAAACTGTTTCAAGAAAAAGAGATTAATTCTGTTGTGCAGATGCTTTTATGCATTTGTTAATTTGGCTTCTCATGGTTTTTGCATTCAAACTTGAGGTTGTTCTCCTTACGAAAAAAGAAAATCAAGTGGATAAGCTTGATATCATTATATGGAATGTGGAGAGTTGGCATCCACCAGTGTAACTATGATGGTCTTTGTCTTGATTTTTGTTCAGCCGTAACTCTATCTAAAGGGATCAGTTCAGCCATGTCTTTATTCTTCAACTAGTGCATCTCTCAAACTGAAGATACTACCTAGTGGATGTTCATGGAACTATATTTTATAGTTTTTTTTTAGTCCGAGACATGCCAACCTTTTCCGCATGACCTTTTTTTTGGGTCAAAGATGGTTCTATGCTGGGATAATAATCTGCACAGTGTTGTACCGTATCGTACAATATTGGGCCGTATTGTGTGGTACATATCGTTGCGTTTCAAAAATGCGATATGATACACCACTTGCATCATAAACATGTGGTGTATTGTGTCTATGTTGTATGTATCGTACGATACGGGCACCATATCGTATGATACAGTTAAATATGTTGATTTTTTCAGAATTTTTTTTAATCTTTTCTGATTTTTTTTTTTAAATACAATACAGTTACGATATTTTAAGATACAACGGATCTTAAAGCCAGACCGATACGGCTTACAATACGCTTTTTACAACTTATGTGAACTCTTACAAATTTTTGCGATATTTTATGTTTTTCTTTCTCTTCTTCTGGTGCCGTGGAAGTAGGAGCTTAAGGTCCAGGGCCTAACCCTTGTCTGATGTCTGATTAGCTTGGACTTTAAATGAACGAGGACATTTCTGCAAATGTAGGAGCTCAATTTTCTAGTCCTGATATCGCTGTCTCTGTTTTTGGTTTGTAGTTTGTTTCTCTTGTGGTTTATGTTACTGCTCAGTATCTGCAGATGCTTTGTCTTGTTATGTAGTATTGTTGTTTGTTATTCATGCTTTTTGTATGTGAATCTCCAGCCTTGCAAAGGAATACTGCTTTTTGGTCCTCCGGGCACAGGGAAGACGATGCTAGCTAAAGCTGTGGCAACAGAAGCTGGTGCAAATTTTATAAACATATCAATGTCAAGTATTACATCGAAGGTATTTGGACTTCTGTACAAGTTTCTTCAAATATGTTTTTATTTATTAGTAAACAGTTTGTATCTCTTGGTTGCAGTGGTTTGGTGAGGGAGAAAAGTATGTCAAAGCTGTTTTTTCTCTTGCAAGTAAAATTTCTCCCAGCATTATATTTGTGGATGAGGTGAGTTATGTACACGAAAGGGAACATTATTCTTTTCGATCCTAATATATTTGGAAATTCTATTCCTAAGTTGAATAGGTTTGTTATCATTAGCTCATTTCTATTGTTGCAGCAGTCCAATTTGTGTATGTAATTGACTATTTATGTTGCTTCCCCCCCGGCCCCCTTCTTGTCTATGATAGGTCGACAGTTTGTTGAGCAGACGGGAAAACCCTGGAGAGCATGAAGCTATGCGGAAGATGAAAAATGAATTTATGGTTAACTGGGATGGTTTGCGGACAAAAGATAGAGAACGTGTTTTGGTACTTGCTGCTACCAATAGACCTTTCGATCTTGATGAGGCAGTAATTAGGAGGCTTCCAAGGAGGTGAGTGTTGTATGCATGCTTTTTTTAGATCGCATGTCCTGTTGTTGATGTTCCCCTTCTAGTTACTATGTTAAATAGGATTGGACTTCCTGCTTAATCCAACAGCAACAAAGAATGTCAATTGTTCTTGATGGGCTTTCTCCCCTGTTTATGTTGTTTATTGTTAAGTATGGTTATGGTATTTTCTGCCAAGCTGGCTATCCAGCAAATAAATGGTAGCTCAGTTTATGAATACCTATTGTCCTGAAATTGGTGATAAAACAATTGCCTGCAGGTTGATGGTGAACCTGCCAGATGCAACAAACAGGGAAAAAATCCTTAAGGTGATATTAGGAAAAGAAGACATGGCACCTGATGTTGATTTGGGACAGATTGGTAGCATAACTGATGGGTATTCTGGAAGCGATATTAAGGTGCTCTTTGTATCTACTCATCTTAGGTTGCAACTTGGAGATTATTCTAGAGTCTTACAAACTTGCCCTTTTGTCTCAGAATCTCTGTGTTACAGCTGCTCATCGTCCTATTAGAGAAATACTGGAAAAGGAAAAAAAGGTGTGTAGATTTTCATTATATGCACTCAAGTTTAGTCTTTCTGCATTCATCTCTGTGTGGTATTCTTTTGTTCGAAATGCATAAAATGATGTTCCATATTTAGGCCGATTGCAGTTGTTCCCAGTGAGGTGATTAATGTCCATACAGGACTGTCATGATAGTCCATCTGCACTAAAACATTGGATATGTTTATTAAGTTTTTGGCTGATGCCTTTCTAAACAAAAAAAAAAAAGAAGTTCTAACCCTGGTCACGTACTGCAGCATTATTTTTCTCCAAGGGAGAGTTCCATTGGAGATTCTACCAATCCTCCAGGGAAAAAATAATTAAAAAATGCGCACGAAAGTTCAGATGTTTCGTTAAATGGACAGTAAATAATCTTGAAACATATTTTTTTATTTTCTTAAAAATATACAAGTAGATATTTTGTGGCATGATGGATTAAAATATTTGTACTGGTTGAACAACCTGATTAATTTCTGAGACATGCTTGTTTTTATAATTTGCTCTCTACCATGCATCTTCAAGGAGCTTCATATGATCTTTTCATATCCCCCATGTTTGATAACGGGATTTTTAATCAAGAATCATTCCTATTTCTTGTGCTAATTCTAGTAAGTTCATAGCTGACTTGATTTGAACATTTGCTTAACATCTAGAATGTATATAAATAGCACAAAGTTAAAATATTTTTACTGATTCAGAACGATTGGGACACAGCTTATCATTAATTTGCTTAAATATACTTTGTTTCAAGTTTTTAACATCGAAGTGACGAAACACCTGAGCGATGCCATATCATTTGACAGTTTTCATGCCATCTATGGGTGTTCCTGCTATATTGCAGAATGGCACTCAGAACAAAGGCTTCACCTTTTCA
Source organism: Nymphaea thermarum (assembly GCA_011799765.1). NCBI lineage: Eukaryota > Viridiplantae > Streptophyta > Magnoliopsida > Nymphaeales > Nymphaeaceae > Nymphaea > Nymphaea thermarum. Next base: position 96,417 of record JAANDH010000050.1, read on the forward strand.
TGTTGAGAATTTTAGGTCAAACATGAGCTTTTGTTATAGATCAAATAGATGGTCCTCGTCAATTGGTTGACAGTTGAAACTTGAAACCAAGATAAGAATCTTTCAAAGGTCATTCTGAACAGTCGATTGCTTTAGGTCGACATCTCTTTTTGTTCTGTTTTTCAGATCCCTCCAAAGCTGTCTTACCTTATGCCTTCGGCAGCAAAACCCCCCACCTCTTCTCTCTCTCTCTCTGTCCCTCCCACAGCCACCCCCACATATTTGTCTTCATTGATATCATTGTTACTTTGGTTGAAGCTTGTTGGTGCCATTTTCTTTGCTCTCTTTTCTTGTACGATATTTATTTTGTTTTATCTTATTTTGTTGCCTACTTTTCTGCAGGAGAAAACATTGGCATTATCTGAGGGTAGACCACCGCCACCATTGAGTGTTGGTGATGACATACGTCCATTAAGCATGGAGGATTTTAGATATGCACATGAACAGGCATGCTGCACAACTTACTCTATTTTTTCACTATTTTGAGTTGGCATATGAAAATTCAGATCGTATACATCCAATTCTTACCAGTGGACAGTTGTGATTTCCCAAGTAAAATGAGAGTGCTTGGGAAGTATGTTTTGTTTCTATTTTTTTGGATATGATCTGATCTTTCGTTTTGTGAGCTGTAAACTAAGATAATTATATCAATGGCTAGGTATGTGCAAGTGTATCTTCGGAGTCTTCAAACATGAACGAGCTGCAGCAATGGAATGATTTGTACGGAGAAGGTGGTTCCAGAAAGAGGAAAGCACTTAGTTACTTCATGTAGGTAGGCCCCAATTGTACAGTCCCCCTTTTCTTCCCCTACCTTTTTATTTCTTCCCATTTTCCCTTTTATCATGTTAAGCGCAAGAGAAGCATTTGATTACCGCACAGAATTCCTTCCCTTCCCCTTTGTACCTTTTATGTATCGAACTACCATTTCATATATCAATGTCAAATATTAGAATTAGCTCCTCCTGTTGTTGATTGTTCCAATGGATGACGCTTTAGTTATTCCAGGAGAAGCCTTGTTTTGCCCTTTTATTTCTCTCATCTTTCCATCGAGGACCAAAACTGGGAAAGTGTGGAGAAACAAATGGTTAATGATTATGAGGCTTGAATTATTTCCCTAATAAGGCTTGAGAATGCTTCTGAACAGATTTATGAGTCTCAATCTGGTACATTGGATACAAGTTGAATGAACCATTTATATTTTGTATAAATAGAGCATTTGCTAATTGCTAAGCATTCTGTACTCATTCGGCATGTGTTTATTTATTGTATGCTGTGTGTTGCATGGAAAGGATCTTTTCGAGTTCCGTGCTGTCTCTCTTGCAGAAACTTAACTTTGGATCTTAATGCTTCAAGCTTACCTACCATGTGTCTCGGCTCAATTTTCCATTTCCAATTCTAATCCGAATGAGGTTTAAGGCTTTAAGCTGTGCCTCGGGGCCCTGAATCTGATCGAAACAGCAAGGCCATCTCTCGTCAGTGTTTTTGCGTGACCGCAAGGCATAACGAGCCTCCATCGCGTTGAATTGTACATCTAACAAGAATGTTAGTAAACGCATAACCGAGCCGCAACTCGCGGCCGTCTTTTATCCGTCCAAACGGACTTCGACCTGTATCGTCGATCATTACCATCATCAGGCGTATTATGATTGGAGGTGCACTTGTTGCTTTTCGGATTTACTTCTTGTTGCAGTAGTGTTTGTTTGGGCTGGATTGATTGAGACATTCTCTTCCCCGCAGACATCAGTTTAATACAGGCATCTTAGACCGGGTGTCCTAAACGGGGTTTTTCAGAATCGGCTCCCAGAGTGGAACACCTTATTGCCTTCGTTAAACCCTTCTTCTTCGGTCTTGCCATGGAGGATTTCATTAACAAGCAGTAGGAATGAGAACCGAACAACAACGGAAAGGTGGTTCTTCAAAAATCCTAATGGAAATCGCAAACTATTTGTTAATATTTTTTAGTCGAACTTCTTTAAACAGAAATGTGCACCAAAATATTCTGTGAATGGAGACCTTGGACAAGTAACCGACTCCAAGGTGCTCCTGAGGACCTTAACAAGAAGAAAGATTCGTTTTTCTCTGAGACCATTCCCATATTACAACATCGTTCTCACCTTATCTGCTTTTATAAATTAGTCATCGTTTCTTTGTTTACTCCCGAAAAGGCAATCTGTGGCCAGCAAACATCCACTTATCCTATCACAGGGCATGGGATATATTGTTGCACCCTCACAAAAGGACCATTTTGAAGGAAAAGAAAATAAAAGGACAAATTTCGAAGAAGAGTTCCAGCATCAACCTTGCGTCCTTGTTCATCTTTGATGTCCCGTCACCGCAAATCTACTGAAACCTTATTAAGAATTACTATTTGGCAAAAGGAAGGTAATTTTTTCTTTTTTTTTTATAATAAAAAAACGTCTACTTCTAAGTATCCGCCTTAAGAACCCAAAGAAAATGGTAAGTGTTTCCTTTTTTCATAAAACCAAGCAGGGGCTCCTCTGTAGCATGGCGGATAAAACAAGGGCAAAAACACCTGTTTCCTTAAATAACAATAAAAGGAAACAGCATAAGAGAGTAGATTCGAAACTCGATGCTGTCATGGTGCCACCTAACGGTCAGCCATGAAGTTGGTAATTGGCTTCCTAACATGACATGCTTTTCCCATCTATTTTCTTACTTTTCTTGATCATATGATATCTCATTCAAATAGCGATTCCTGCTGGAGAGACTTATTAGATTTTAACAATACCAATTAACTAGATTTTTTATTAGCAGAAAGAAAATGAAAAGGTTCATGTGTTTCTAACTTAACAATTTATGCAATTGTTATTGTTTCAAGCCGATTCTTCGGAGAATTGTTTCGAGCCAATTAATAAATTTTCTTGCTTGCGTTCCTGGTCCTTTTAATAATGCAGTTATCGGAGTGGAGAAAAGAAGGAAAATGACGGTTCTCTACTGATCCGACCATTCCCTCTTTAAGCCACGAATAAGCTGACCTCCTCCTCTTCTCTGCTCTTCTCCGAGTCATCGGATAAGAAAATCCAAAGGCACAGAGAGAGAGAGAGAGAGAGAGAGAGAGAAAGAGAAAGAGAGAGCAATCCCTGCTGAGCCAGCAGCGGGCTGGCATCTCCTCCAAATTTAGGGGGTTCCTGCTGCTCCTTCCATGTCCACTCAGGCAAATCACTCCATGTCCACTCAGGCAAATCCCAATAGTATGCAGATGAGAAGATAGACAGGAAGAGTCTCCCTCTTGCTCTCTTTGCCATGGCGTCCTCCATTAATGGGCCTTCGGCGCCCCAGTATTCTGTCACCCCAGCAAAGGCATCCCAAGTCTACCAGAACCACCATCTTCAAAACAACCACCACCACCAGAGCAATTTTCACAACCATCACCAGCACCAGCAGAGCCAACACCAATGGAAGACCTCCTCACAGAAGCTCGCTCCGAGACCGCCGTCAGCCGCCGCCGCCGCCGCACCTGCCGCGCCCATACCAGGTGCCCACTCCCTTTCCCCGCAATTCCAGTCTCTCTCCTCCAGCTCCCATCTTGGTTCCGACTTCTGCGGCCGGAAATCTACCCGATTCGTCTCCAAATTCCACGCCAACCGCCCCAAGGCCGGCCCCGTCAGGCGGAGCTCCTTCGCCGAGCCGGTGTTGGAGCAGATTTGCGGACAGGAGAGCGTTGAGGAGGTGTTGGGGCTCTGGGATTTTAAGCTCGCGGTGCCAGAGGACTACACGTTCATCATCCGGGAACTCGGGAATAGGGGGGAGTGCTCAAAGGCACTATGTTGCTTCGCTTGGGCGGTCGCCCATGAGCGTAGAGTGCACGAGCGGCAGAAATTGGCGAGCGTTACTATCAGCAGCCTTGGCCGGATGCACAGAGTTGACTTGGCAAAGAAGGTATTCGATACAGCTCGAGCCGAGGGGTTTGGAAACTCGGTCTATGTCTTCTCTGCCCTCATCAGTGCCTATGGGCGGAGCGGGTTATCCGAACAGGCGATTGGGGTGTTCGAATTGATGAAATCGGAGGGATTCCGGCCGAATTTGGTAACATATAACGCCATCATAGATGCATGTGGGAAGGGGGGAGTGGAATTCAAGAGGGCGGTAGCAATTTTTGATGAGATGTTGGTTGATGGCGTGCAGCCGGATCGAATTACGTTCAATTCTCTGCTCGCAGTGTGCAGTAGAAATGGTTCATGGGAGCCAGCGATGTCGATGTTCAGGGAAATGGGTTCTAGAGGGATTGAGGGGGATATCTTTACATATAATACCTTGTTAGATGCAGTTTGTAAAGGCGGGCAGATGGATTTCGCGCACGGTATAATGGCGGAAATGTCTAGGAAGAGGGTGTGGCCTAATGTGGTGAGTTACAGTACCGTCATTGATGGGTATGCGAAGGTGGGGAGGTTGGAGGAGGCGCTTAGCATGTATGACGAGATGAAACTCGCTGGAATTCAGTTAGACAGGGTGTCGTATAATACACTGCTTTCTGTATATGCGAAGATGGGAAGATTCGACGATGCTATCAGAGTGTGCCGTGAGATGGAGAGTTGTGGTATCAAGAAGGATGTGGTCACCTACAATGCACTTTTGGCTGGGTGTGGGAAGCAAGGCAAGTATGATATGGTTAAGCGTTTGTTCAAGGACATGAAGGCTGACTCAGTTAAGCCGAATGTCTTGACTTACTCGACACTGATGGACGTTTACTGCAAAGGAGGGCTACATAAGGAGGCCATGGAAATCTTTAGAGAGTTCAAGGAGCTGGGCTTAAAGGCAGATGTTGTTCTTTATAGTGCACTGATCGACACTTTATGCAAGAATGGATTGATAGAATTGGCTGTAATATTGCTTGATGAGATGACGAGGGAAGGGATTCAGCCGAATGTTGTCACCTACAATTCTATAATCGATGCATTTGGCCGTTCATCTGCAGTAAGTATTTTGAGATTCCGAAAGCTTCTTGACAATTTTTTTCCAATCGCATCATTTCTGTTGCATGATTCTCATAAGTAGAACGATCACAGGCTCAATCTTATGATGCGGTTGAAGAAGTGGGTGACCGACGCTTGAGAGATGATGCTGCTGAATCTTCCTCGCAAGCTGTTACGCTGGAAGGAGGTGGTGGCCTTAGTCATGTGATTAACGTTCTCGAACACTTGGCAATCGAGAAAGGAAGGATGCTGCTTGATGATACAAAAAGAAAGTCGAGGGAGATTATGTGTATATTGGGAGTGTTTCACAAGATGCATGAGTTGGAAATAAAGCCAAATGTAGTAACATTCTCTGCCATTTTGAATGCCTGCAGGTATCTTTTTTTGTTTAGCCTTATCCACTTGTGATTAGTCTGTGAAGGAGGTGCAGAAATAGGAATATTTTGTTAACCGAAATGTGAATGGTATAGAATGTCGAAACAGTAACGCATCAGATAGTTATTCTTCTGATAATAACAGAAATCAGAAACGGCAGCCTTGATCAAGTTTAATGGTGTGCTAACATGTTGCAACAGGTTAATAACTAGATCTATTAAAAGCTTGGGGACTAGATTACAAAAAGCATTTACAATATTTCTTCTATTATTATTTATTATTTATTATTTCTTCAAGTTGCTCTTTCTATTCTTACCTGGTTCAAATAAATCAAGAGGCTCATGGAATACCTCTAAGCTGCTGCATCGTTTTTCTGTGGCATTACGATTTTAATGCTGCCTACGCAGTTAAAATAGCTTTCACGGTTTCTTACAACTTCTGGGTGTTTTAAGTTTTATTTTATCAGTTACTCCAGTTATGTCTGCTGTTTATTTCAAGCTAGTTCATGTTCTTGTTTGGACATACCTTAATTTTATGTCTCTCATAATTGATTCCTTTTTTTCTTCTTTGCAGCCGTTGCAATTCATTTGAGGATGCTTCAATGTTGCTGGAAGAACTCCGCTGGTTTGATAATCATGTCTATGGTGTAGCACATGGGCTCCTGATGGGCCTTAGGGATGAAATATGGGTTCAAGCACAGTCTCTTTTTGATGAAGTGAAGCGTATGGACTCTTTGACTGCATCAGCTTTTTATAATGCTTTGACAGATATGCTGTGGCATTTTGGCCAGGTAATGATCATTCACTGTATTACCAATGGTAGAAGTAGTGTTTTTTTCTAATTTCTATGGAATTATGGTATACAAAAAGTAGACCACCGTTATGAATAGGGTTGGGATTTGGTTTTCCTTATTAATGGGAGAGGCCAATTTGGTTGTTTCTTTGGAATGTGTTCGATAAAGTTGATGTCAGGTGATTTTATTTCCCTTTACCGTCCTCACAAGTCTAAGCTAGTTATTCCTTCAATGAGATCGTTGGTGAAATTGGTTAGCATAATTCAGCACCTAGCTATCTTATTTGTTGCCCATGCCTTCCAAGTTCCAACCAATAAAGCAGAAATTTGTTCAAGCAAAGTCCAATGTTTTCTCCGTGTAACAGCAATGCGGAGTTAAGATCGCTCAGCTGTTATTATTAACTGAAAAGCTCTAAAGCTGGCGTTATAAAATGTTCCTGTTATGATCACTTCTTCGCTGCATGTGTGAAAATGTGAAGTGTATCTCTTAGTCTTGGTTATATCAGAGAGCTTATGAGAGAACGTCGAAGGCCAGCAATAGACAACAAAGCAAGCATGCATATGCCCATGCAAGTACCAACTTGCTTGGATGGATACGATCATGTTGTTCAACTTGTGGATGACATAAGCTGTTGATTCTTAACTCAAACTATCAAGGTTCTGTAAACTTGGAATTAAGAACAGCATCCATCAGATTATCAGAGCTATCCACCTGTAGCTGCCCTAGCAGCAAATAAAATCTTGTCCAACAAATGTTGCATATGGCTGAGGCACTCTTCTAAATTTCTAATGAACTTGCAGCACCGTTTAAATTCTCAGCTTGAAGACATCGTTCATCTGGATAATGCTGGTGCAACTAATATGTGCACCACTCCAGCACTGAATATTTGGTTGTATGGACGGACTCCTATATATATGTGTGTATGTGTGCGTGCATGTGTATACCATGGTTGTCTACTAAAAAAAAAAAATCATGAGAATCTGATTAAATATGTACCGTCCAAACTAAGAAGAGTTAGAACATTGTCTATTGCTTCTCTTTCGTTTCTTCATATGGCTTTTGAGCTAGTTTTCTTGAGCTTGCTTCCATTTGTTTTACTTTGAGAGGATATTCAAATGCCTGCACTACCTGCTTCACAACTTTCTGATAATCATTTCTTGTTTACCAATAACTTCAGGGGCCAGAGTAACCCTCTCCGTCTCTTTCTTTTATCCATATGTCCTGCAGTTGAATACCTGTATAACAAAATAACGTTTTACAGTTTGAATTCCAAAGTAACAATGGTTTTGAGTCCCAGTTAGATAGGTTTTCCTCGCATGCATGCAAGAATGTGGTTTTTTTATATCTTCACATTGACCAACTATTTTTATATTTTTACCTTTCTAACAAAAAAACTGCTTGTCTATAGAGGAAGGGTGCACAGCTGGTTGTGCTTGAAGGGAAGCGTAGACAGGTTTGGGAGAATTCTTGGAGTGATTCTTGCTTGGACTTGCATCTGATGTCCGCTGGAGCTGCTCAAGCTATGGTTCACGCATGGCTATTGAACATCCACACAATTGTCTATCAAGGGCACCACCTACCAAACTTACTAAGGTAATTTTTGTTCAACCATGGTCCTTGATTCTTTCCTATTATCTTTTTTTATGGCAAATGTTTTACTCGTCCGCCTCTACTGCAGCATTTTGACTGGATGGGGCAAGCACAGCAAAGTGACTGGTGATGGCACCCTTCGACGTGCAATTGAGACGCTTCTTGCGAAAATAGGTGCACCATTCCATACAGCCAAGTTCAATATCGGGCGCTTTATATCAAGTGGCGCTGTTATGGGAGCATGGTTGAAAGAAATCGGCACTTTGAAGCTCCTGATTCTTCATGATGTAAGGGGAGCAACAGAAAACCTGAGAGACCAGCCAACTCGTTTAGAGCTACTTCCGGCATGAATATAACTGTTTTGGTGTGTCATGTGCTTAGATTATCTGTGAAAACAGCAGCTGTAACTGCATTTTTGTAGTGCTCTTAGTTCAAGCTATTAAGAAACATAATTCATTTTACTGTACTGGCTCTGTAATCAATGTCCAACAACAGTGCAAGTGTTTTTGCTTGCCAAAATAAGGATTTCAGTAACACCATGTAAGCCTCCTTTGGTATAGAGAGACTTAGCCCATTTCTCAAGAGGCTTGGTTCAGTTGCTCCAGTTACCGCAAGGGAACGAGGATCGAGATTCGTTCAGCCGCACATCATTCCTTATCCACTAATTTTGTAAAAGTCGGCAGAAAAAAGTGGAAAGAATTTTGAGCTTGCCTGAAGAATCCTCAACTGCCGTAGCATCTTGGACCATCTCTATCATCAGTTAAATCTTCAGCAGCAGTCGTTAACGTGCTAAGGAGCAACGAATTATTTTTCTTTTCTAAAAAGTTATCCATTACTCTCGTTCAAACCCTAAAAAAGGCATCTAAAAGTGGCTTCGAAAAAACTTTTGTAGGATGGTCTACCACTTGACAAAACTCATTAAAGAATAATTACTTAGAGTATTCTTGGGACATAATCTATCATGGTGAAAAGACCAATATTTCATTTCAATGGCTGGTGGTTGTTATTAAGCCGAAGATGGAGCTGGCGATTGTTGTAGATGCCTCTACATGTCAATTGCGTGCATTTTCCATCAAAATTGGAAGGCAATCTCCAATTGAAAAACTCGGACTTGACTGTGACCCTTCCTGATAAACAATGCCAACTGCGGCTTCTGAAACTTTATGCCAAGAACGAGTTCGATCGGGCACAAACATTACGTGGTCAAAGTGGGTTAGTTTGCTCATGGTGCACCAATCAGGAATAGAGCAGCCATTTTTTGAAGGCCTGCGTCTGCGTTTTTCGGCTCGAATTCCCAGTCTTCCTTCACAAGCTTCACGTTCCTTTCCTTCTCTTTTCTTTGTAAGGGATGTTTGACTTCGACAACCTTTATTAAGCAAAATTAGAGCTGTACAACAATCTAGGTACAACAAAAAATTTGACAGGCGCTCTGCAAAAGCAAAAACACCAAATCGGCAGCACCGCTTAGCAGGCCAAAACAAAAAACAGAAAAACAGTAACGACCAAACAGGCAGGTCAGTCAGGTACTACATAAAATTTACAACTCTACGCAACGGAAGCAAAAGCCTATCAACAATCTACATTGGAAGATCCTTTTGGCGTTGGGCAATATTGAATCATTGATCTGTGAAGAAAGTTTCCGCGGCACCAGAAAAAGGTTAAGAATTCTGGTTCGTCCTTCAAAGGCTCTCCGTATAACTCCTCTTAATTTCCTGTTGCTGGAGCAAACGCCTATAGTCAGCTCAAATGTGTCCAAGGATTTTGCACTGTGGTTGAGGACTTTAAGCTCCGGAAGAACATGATCGCGGCAGTTGCAGTAGACGTTCCACACTGAAGCAACGGAACGTTCGAGAAGCAAGAACTCGACAAAAAATTTAAGATTGTTTATACGTCTACTTTTATCGCTATTGGTAAGTTCAAATTACTGTTTGAAAATGTTTACGCAAGTCCTCAACCAGAGGAGACTGCAACAACCACAACTCGGGTACCACTGGCAAAACAAGGTTTGGGCGAAATCGAGTTCAACCGACATCAACCGCCTTATGCCGCTGATCTATCGTTCACCAGCTATCGTTGATCTACCCCTCCACTATTTTTCCTTTATTATATTTTATTGTTCCCGTTGCATGTCAAAATTAACAAGGCAGCTCACTACCTCAGACAGGAACTTTTTCATCGTTAATGTATTAATATGCAAATGCGTACGCCATTTTAAAGCACGATTCGCCCAACACCACGCGTTAACCATCAGGTCTCAGTCCAACGCTATGCAGCCTAAGCTCATGTGGTGGTGAACTTCAAAGTATGATGGTCGGCGCTCACCAAATTTTTTTCCACGTTTTCACCTTCCACTTCCAGGAAAGGTGGGGCAAGAGGTCATCAACGGTTTTCCTTCAAATGGAAAGCTCGGTCATGAAGTTGTCAAAAGACTCATCGGAAAACGAAGTGCAGTATTGGAACGTTTCTAGGACTATGGACTAAATCCATCCCCGAGATTGCCAGTTGAGACAGCCTAATCTTCTCGTGTAATAATAAACAATTGCACAAAATCCGGTCTACATTCTGACCCAAATTTGACTTGAGCGACGGTTGCAGCAAGGCTAAACAAAACCAAGGACCAAAGTATCTGCTAACCTCACAATCAAAATGCATGAACGAAACAGGCACTAGTTAAAATCCACGACGGCAAGAAACAATACGCCGCATGATGAAAATATTTCCAGTCCTACTGACGAATTTCAGCCTTCTTCTTTTGCCACAACCTGTCGAGAGCACTGTCAGCATCCCCCTGCAACACACGACTCAAACATAAGAACCGCCAAATGGAGTTTGCCTTTCTTAGATTTGAACCACCCTAATTCTGAGAATGAGGATGTGGAGTACGAAACTTTGCCACAGAAAAATTGATTATCCTCTCTCTTTTAAGTCGAGATCAGCAAACTCTATCACGTAAATAATGTGCTTTTGAAGATAATAATAAAGAAAGCAAAAAGGAACTCACTAGCTAGATTGCAGAGCGAAAGCAACAAAAGAAAACCTGACCACTTTACACTAACTCCAAAGAAAGAATGACAATGCAATAGAGGATAACATTTCAGCAAACGTTTAAAATCCAAAGAAAACATGGCCTCAGCTTCGCACTCAGGAGAAAAATGGACCACTGGACCAGTTCTGAGACAGTCGTGCTTAGAAAGTTAGAAGCACTACTTGAGCATGCGGAATGTGCCAACCTCATTTTATCCACTTTTGCTAAATCAGTACAACCAGGATAATAGCACCCTTTTTCTTTAATGCTTCGACTCCTCAAGTCCTTTTGGCATGGAAATATTTCAAACTCTGGCTCTTTCCTGATGGAAATATCTGCCATGAACACTGACGAACACCTAGACCACAACACCAGTATGATGGAGAAATGTGATTCTCATCTTTCAAACTCACGGCCAATTAACTTGGACATCCCCAGATTCACCACCATAAAGGCACTCAAAATGGAACCCCTGAGCTAGGCACATGACTGCTTTCACCAGTCAATTTAGGCAATAACAATTATACTTCAATGCGCCATCAAGAAATTTCACAACTAATGACTTTGGTAATTCTTTTCCATTAACTTACATTCGAATAAAGAATGTTTTTAGTTGGTCTTACTACATCAAGAGCCATATGGCATGTTGAATCATGCTTTACATGATTTAATGTCAATGCACATGCTTTATGGAGATTGTAAGTTTGTTTTTCTTCACTGTCACTTTCTTATTAATATGTTTCTTAATTGTGAAACCCCATACAAAAGTTAGTTTTCTGCATCAAAGGTACATCTAAACTCCACGCCAACCAGGGTACCAATCACGAAAACTCACCAGATGATTTGATAAGCCTAATCAATATTAGAAAAAACAAGAAACGGAGTGATCTCACAGTATTTAGTTCCATATTATTCTATTTGATGCCTATACTGTTATTAGCAACATCCTGTCAGAGAAGAGCTTAATCGAGGACAAAGGAAGCACAAAAACTTGTTTCTAACAAATACAACAGTATGCTTCCTCAAAAGAGAGGAGTTAAAACAAATAAGTGAAAAGAAGGTCCAACTTTGTAAGCATAAGCACATAATATATATTTGAGATGCAAGTCGGAAAGGAAACCTGTGCACGAATGAAACCACAGAGTGCAAACGTGGTAAATTGGCCAGTGTAAATGCCATTCTCATCCAGATGTCCAATGTTTATTTGGACAGATGCATGGTCTTTTGAGGTTATGAGGCGATTTGTTGCAGAACTGCAGACAAAAATACAATTAAAAATTAAGAAAATAAGAAAATTTTAAAACACAGCTTATTCATGAAATCACACAAACATAAAGACGGGGAGAGAGAGTGAGAAGTGAAGCACATAAAAAAAAATCTAAACTCAGACAGATATGATTCATCTTGTAATCACAATACAGAGCCACAAAACTTTACAAGCTATGGTATTTGTTAGTATGCATTTACAATCTGCTGCCAGAAATGCAGCTCAATGCTGGTACTTTCTTCAGTCCGTTGCTTGTCATCTCATCTCTCAATGTCCCAACATCACTCCACCTCCCACTTGTCGCATATAAATTAGACAAAATAACCTTATATGCAGTTTTCCTTGGCTCAAGCTTAAAGAGCTTATGAGCCACATATTCACCCATCTCTGTGTTTCCATGAAATCTGCAAGCTGATAACAATGCGCCCCAAATGCCAGAATCTGGTTCCATAGGCATTGTATGGATTAGTGCATATGCCTCCTCAAATTTACCAGCCATGCCAAGAAGGTTCACCATATACACATAATGCTCCAATGGTGGCCTAATACCAAAATCCTCCATTTCTCTGAAAAATCTAAGACCTTCATCTAGCAAACCACAGTGAGAACAAGCACATAAAACACTAGAAAAAGTTGAATGGTTAGGGCGAATGCCTTCATTCTTAACTTCCACAAACAATCCGATGGCTTCAGGACCATGCCCATTCAATGCAAGTCCAGAAATCATGGCATTGTAAATGACAATATTCTTATTTGGAACAGCACTAAAAACCCGTCTTGCTAATTCCAGATATCCACATCTAGAATACATATGTATTAAAGAAGTTGAAACGGCAAGTCCAAGCTCAAAACCATGACGGAGGACACAACCATGGATTGCTTTCCCATATCCTATGGATGCCAAGTTGGCACATGCTGGCAAAGCACATGAAATCAATACCTGATCAAATCTTAAGTCAGTAAAAGTAAATCTCCTGAATAGAGAGAGAGCAGTACTGAAGTCTCCAGATTGAACAAACCCAGAAATTAAAGATGACCAAGTAACCAGATCAGGGCTGGACAAGTTCATAAAGACACAGTAAGCAGAATCCAAACAACTACATCTTGAGTACATGGTCACTAGTCCACTATTAACATGAGCATTAGAATCAAAGCCATCTTTTACAACCAAACCATGAATGCCTTCAGCAACGCTTGATAAATTCTTTCCATAAAAGCTTGAAACAATTGCAACAAAGGTAAATCCATCTGGCATAGTCCCAGCACTTCTCATTTTACTGAACAATTTCAATGCTTTCTCAAAATGCTCATTATACCCATAACCAGATATTAGTGAATTCCACAAGCCAACGTCTGGTTTAGGCATTTGATCAAACACTTGCTGCGCCCAATCAATCTGCCCAAGTTTCGTATACACATGAATAAGAGCACTTCCTGAAATTGAATCACAATGCAATTCTGAGACAACAACCTGGGCATGTGTCATTCTTGCCATCTGAATATCATGGATATCAGAACAAGCACGTAGAATACAAGCAAGAGTGAAGTTGTCTGGCTTAGTCTCAGACCTCTGCATAAGACTATAGAGAGAGAAAGCATCAGTGAATTGACGAGCAATGGCAAATGCTCTGATGATGGAATTCCAAAGGAAGACGCTCTTGACAGCTGTTTGATTGAAAACAAGGAGAGCAAAGGAATGTTTTCCATTGATGGCATACAGCCGGACGAGTTTGGTTGCACAAAGAGGATCATGAGTTAATCCAGCCGTTATTGACAGCGCATGGGCTTGCAGTGTCTTTGCTAGTGGGAGAGAATGCGACAGAAGTGAGAAAATGGATGCCAAGGACGTGCTCATCTGAGAAGCGATGGAGACACTATAGGCTCCATTAAATCATTAAATAAAAATATTTCCCTTCAACCATTACTAGAACATCTCATTCGACAGGCAAAAAAGTTGATAATTTCCCCAGTGTCATGTCTAAGGAGAGAGCCCTTGTTGGTTTCAAAACATTAGCAACCAACCGTAGAAATCCATTACCATAAAAAATATCTCCTGGAAAAGATGTACAAGATAGCCTGCACAAGGAAAATAAGTCCATATATTACTGTGTTTGGTACCAAACTGCATTACCATTTTCTTGGGATGTAAAGGTCCATGTATTGACCCTCTTCGTTCTGCATCTTGTCGGAGACTGAAGAATACCAGAGCAACTAATCCACCTGCATCCCGTTGAAAATGATATTAGATACTCCAATTCCATGAACCAAAATTTCAAATACCTCATTCACTTTTGCAGAATAGCTTTCTGATTCGTAGCAGAAATTACATGGAAGAGGGCTGCCATGCAACCTTAGGCAGGCTGACTTACTATTTCTTTAAAATTTCGGCTAAGTAATTCGAATTGTAATATTAGATCGTATCTACACTGAATTGTTGTAGGTCATTGGACAAGAAGGACCATCGGACGAGACACGCCCTCCTCCTCCTCGTCCTCCTTAATTTACAGACAGGCATTCTAGACACGGTTAATGTGTTTGAGGATTAGTTCCAAAAAAAAAAAAAAAAGAGGGCTTAGAAGAAACAAGCATGGAGCCGACCAAGCTACAACAAACACGCCATTTCTTCCAACTCTTTTTGGATGTCAGTAGCGAAAGTCCCACATAACAACCACCTAAACATCCACGATTGTGAACGCTGGTCGACATCCACATGCACAACAGCAGTACGGAATGCGTTAAACTGGTTACTCCGTCCGTCTACGCTCATTCATTCCCGGAACAAACTAAATACCAATACAGGAGAAAAGTAAAGAGGCAAAAGACACATACAATTTGTTCCCGGACTCAAGCGCGCTACAATAGAACCAGTTAAGCGCCCGCACAGTGCAGACATTTTTTATGTGGCGTATATCAGAAAAGGTAGCAAACTAATCCTTTGTTGTGTTCAGACAGCAGAATCAGCCCTACGCCGTCGACGATATTGAGCCGGAATTCCACCGCAAGAGGACCATAACATTGAATCATCTTGACCTTTCGGCCACATGATTCAAAAAAAGAAGGAACCGAAAGCTCCATCGAAAAATCGCCCTCATTCTAAAGCAAAATAAACAAATCAAGGCGAGGGGGGGAGAGAGAGAGAGAGATTTACCGGCAGTCTCCTCGTGGACGGACGATGGCACTAACAACTGACAAAACCCGGAGGATCCCATCAGAAGCGATGAGGCTAGGGTTTTATTCTTGCCACTTCTTCCTTGCGGTCTGGATAGAGGGGAACCGGATCGGATTGACTCTGATGTTCCGGAACCCGTTTTACGAAAAAAGGAACGTCAGGCAACAAAACTACGAACCAGGAGGTCATCACGGTCGGCTGACCCTATTTGAACGGTGTCGCTAATGCGGTACAGAACGAGTTTGTTGAATGATTGGGTGTCTGACCTGACGGGAATATCGGCGGTTCCATGTGTACCAATTAGAACAGGGGTTGGTAGAGTACATGTTGGGTTTACAGTGTACGAGTGAATTGTGAGATCACATGATTGATTGATTGAGCCTGAGGGTACTGCGGCCCTCGTTGTAAACACCTTTTATACGTGATTTGCAAAATCAAATGAACTATCGATTGAGTGTATTGTGGCCACCAATTAAATCCTGAACATAGCTTTGTGGGTTATCATAGTGATGGTTGATAATTATGTAAAACGACGTCAAGCTGATGAACATGCCTCAAAACGGTTGAGACATCTGGGGCTGTGCTAGTGATGTGGGTTTTCCCATAAGATCACAAATGTGGTCGATACTCATTGTTTAATACTGTCACTCGATGATGTTCAAAAGGGTTCTGAAATGGGAATGCTGGTGGACAAATGTTAAGGAAGCCAATTATCGTTCTTTATGGGCCTTTGATCGGTAAAGAGTTATATTCCTGAATTTATTGAATGGACGAGGATGTCATTCTGCTCTAGCCGGAGATCAAACACGGGGTATGACGATTTGCGACAAAATTTACCCCATCTTGCGACTGCGATGGCTAAACTTTCAGGAAAAAGTTCCCCTTTTGAGACGTTTGACCACTTATCGGAAATGTTTCCTTCGACGTACCACACATGAGAGAGACGACTTCCATATATGCTCCCACCACCAGCATATATGCTCGGGGGAGCAAAAGAAAGCCTTATCCGCGAACTCAAGCGAGAAACCACCAGAGAATCGACTACTTGTGGAGGGAAGAGAAACAGGGGAAGCAACGGGTACAAACAACCGTCCTTCCCTCCAACAATTGGATGGCAATGGCTTCTCTCCACCCTCGACACCATCCCCCTTTTCTCCTTCTCAGGCCTCAGACGGTGCTATTCTCTCAGAGGCTGTGCCTCCTCAGCGGACGCATCGGTCGCGGGGGCCTCCGTTTACGAGCTTCTTCATCATCTCCTCCTTCCTCATCGTCGTCGGACGCTACCACCCAGACGGCAGAGTCATGCGTGAACTTCGGACTCTCCCTCTTTTCCAAAGGACGAGTAAGGAACATGCGCTGATCCCGTCCTTTTTTTCTCTTGGCTGACAGTCTCTTCCAGTTTGTGGGTCCTTGATGGGTTCTTTCTCTTTGCGGGTTTTTCAGGTAAGAGAGGCTCTCACCCAATTCGAGACCGCTCTCTCGTTGGATCCCAATCCTGTAGAGGCCCAGGCTGCTTTTTACAACAAAGCGTGCTGTCATGCCTACAGGTAGAGATCATCGATCCGTGTCTTATCATTATTCTTTTTATTTATTTCTTACTGGAATTCGTGATTACTACGTCATTGAATTTCCTTGAATCCGGAGTAGCGGTTTGTACTTGCCGATCACCTTGTTGGTTACTTCCTTGATCGTGGTAGTATTGGCATGTAGGAACATTACATGGTTGCTTATTCACCACAAACTTCTGACATTTGTTTCTGATATGGTAGTATGATTTTAGCTACACCATGTACTACTCGTTTTTGTTTTCCTGCAAAAGGGAATTCCGAGGTTGCTGATGTCAAGGCATGTTCCCAAAGAGTGACGTTATGTCGTATTGTTTTTTAGGTGGAGAGATAGGGCTTCCTCTTCTTCCACATTTATGTTATTTTACTGTAAACTTCTGGTCCTTGAGGAATGCCGTCATTGGCTTTATTAAATTCACACTTTCGAAGTAACCTGGATCAATCTTGTTTCTTTGAAGCAATTCAAGCATTCATCGTGTTTATGAGAGGAGTAATATTGTAGCCTGTGGAACCTTTAAATTTGGTTTGGACGGTGTAGAATTCGCTTCATTTTCTTCTTCTTGAAACTGATTATGACAATGGGGGCGATTCATTTTCTTGGTTCCTTAAAAACAGGGTTTATGTTGACATTAGAGATGTGGGTCTGTCCTTTTTCTCATCACCAATTTGTTGCGCAGTTTGTCCAAGCAAGTGTTTTTCTCTTGCCATGTGCACTGGCATCGTGAAGAAAGAAGCCATTTAACCGAGCAGAAGTCCTTTATTTTTTTCCACATTATGTTGGTGCCTTGTTAGTAACGGAAGGATCTGTTTCCTTCTTTGATATTTGGCTTGTTCTTATGATAGGGGCGAAGGAAAAAAAGCTGCTGATTGTTTGAGAACTGCTCTACGCGAATATAACCTCAAGTTTGGCACCATTCTCAATGATCCAGATTTGGCATCTTTCAGGGCTATGCCAGAATTTAAAGAGTTGCAGGAAGAGGTGCAATCCATTTTATATTTGTAGTTCTTTTGTTCCTGTGATGCATCACTTTTACACTTCTTGGTTAGATTTTCGACGATCTTCATCGTTAATGCACAGCAGCACATCATCTCAGCGTTGGCAATATTTACACCAAGTCCTCACTAGTTGCTCGTCTGGTGCCTTTCCTTTTGTAGAGCTGTTTCCAGATAAAATTTAGTTGCAGAGCTATCAGAATAAGCATAACAAATTGTGTATTTTATTGTATGTTTTGTGATCATCAACAGGCAATATTAGGTGGTGAAGATATTGGGTACAGCTTCAGGAGAGATCTGAAGCTCATTAGTGAAGTTCAAGCACCATTCCGAGGTGTTAGAAGATTCTTCTATGTCGCATTTGCTGCTGCTGCTGGAATCTCAACCTTTTTCACTGTGCCAAGGCTGGTTCGTTCATTACAAGGTGGTGATGGTGCCCCTGATTTATGGGAGACGGCAGGAAATGCTGCCATCAACATTGCAGGTGATTTACTATGTTCTGCATAATTCAGTGCTTTTGTGAGACTTTGAAGCTCGTTTGATTTCCTTTAGCATGAAACTGAATTTACAACACAAAATCTCTCTCTTTCTGCACGCCAGGTTGATTTGATAATCTCAATAATGTTGGTCAATGAACAATGGGTGCATGAGGGAATGAAAACTTTTCTTTACCTGATTTTGTATATATATGAACCAGATATCCATTTTAATATGCTAGCTCTTGGTGTCAAGAACACATGCACAAACTGATCATGTACTGATTCTTAATCTTCAACGTTTTCAAATCTCTACTATTAAAAAGTCAGGTTTTTTTTTTTTTTTAATTTCCCTAATTGAAATCGTTACTTCCTTTTTCTCCTGTGATGCAAGAGCGTCTAAGCTAAAAAAGACTGGGAGAATGTCGATGACTCAAAAACTAGATTGAAGACTTGCTTTTGGGTGTCAAGCTCAGCCTTCTTAAGGGAAGAAAAGTATGCTTCTTTTGATGTGTATAAGCTTATCTGCATCATATGTTAAAGAGATAATGAAGGCTTTTGCTGAGATCAAGGCTTCTAGAATGTCTTAATGATGGTTAGCCATTTTGGTAGCATTGTTGCCAGAGAAAGAGATTATCTCATTGTTGTGGAAGGTTCTCAGAGGCAATCCGGCATGTCTGGGAACTTGTTGATTAGAAAGTGGGGATAGACTGATAGTTGCTGTTCCGATTGTTATTGCTATAAGTGCTACTTTTGCTATTTCTTTATTATTATTATTATTTATTATTATTATTATTTATTATTATTATTATTTATTATTATTATTATTATTACTATTATTTTGTTATTATTTTTGTTATTATTAATTTGGTATTAAAAATGAAGTTAGTGAAGTTAGGGGCATAACAGGGTAGATCTTGCGGAAGCTTGAATTTTTGAACTCGTGATCATCCAATCCTCAATTTAGGATGAAATTGTTAATATAGACATTCCAAATAGATGAAAAAATTTGATCCAAACAGCAATTCTTGTGTAAAAAGGGCCAGAAAAGAAATAGTAGGTGGCTTTTTTGCTCCCCAAAAATTTCAAGGACTGTCCTTGGTGATTATCTCTCTCTATATATAAAACAGAATGCAGTCTGTTACGAGCTTGTATCCCAGAATGTCACAATTTTCATGATTACTGATTCTAAGTTCTACATCGTATTGCTTAGGGCTTTGATGCTAGAAATGGTATAACAATATTATGTGATTTCACAACGTTGGTGGGGCAAATACTTTTTTGGCAAGTTTACATTTTTGGCTGCTCTTTGCTTTCTGTTCAGGATATATCCTCCCATTGATGATTATTCATGATGCTGCTTAGTCCATGAAAACAGTTGAAATTTGAGGATCCAAGACCTTGGTTGTGGTCCAACCAACTAACTGAACTTTTGAATCAGCACTTTGCAGGCATTATTGTACTTGTGGCACTGTTCATTTGGGATAACAAGAAGGAGGAAGAACAGCTTGCACAAATATCACGGGATGAAACTCTGTCAAGATTGCCCTTGTGTTTGTCAACCAGTAGGATTGTCGAACTTGTTCAGCTTCGTGACACAGCTAGGCCAGTGAGTGTTCCATCTTTGATTTTATTTGATCAGTATGCCCTGACAATAATCACTGCATTCCATAGTTTATTGTTGTTGGACATCCTTTAATTTCTTGAAGGTAATTCTTGCTGGGAGCAAAGAGACCGTTGACAGGGCTCTTGAAAAAGCTGAAAGGTTTAGGACTGAGCTCCTTAGACGAGGTGTTCTTCTGATTCCTGTTATCTGGGGCAGTGACAAAAGAAAACCTGTTGAGAAGAAAGGTTTTGGTGGTCCTGTAACTGCATCCACATCTCTTCCTTCTGTTGGGGTAAGGTGGTTATACTCTTTGAACTCTGTTTCTGCTCTCATCATAATTTTGAAAACCCATAATTCAACAGCATATATCCTGATACTGACATTAGCACATTTGGCCAGGTCGACCTAGTGATAGACTGAGCTCTTCCGACTCCCCCTTTTCCCTATATATTTTCCCAGAAAAGTGAATAATAAAATAACTGTGATTAATCTAATATTATTTACAAAATGCAAATTGGACTTCTTATATATCATAGTTTTGACCTTTGAGTAAATTAGCGAAGTGGACACCTAAGTCCATCGAAATTACTTTGGAATACTAGACAGACCGTCCAATTCCATATTCAACTCATTGGCAAATGACAACTCAAGTATGTACTTATCATGCTGCGGGAGTGATCAGTTTGTCAAATCCCCTGGTGAGTGATTGTAACTAATTCGGCATTTATGTTAGAAGTTGCCACTTTTTCTTCCAGATGGATTTATCTCTCTTTTGTAGCCAAATAGAAAGCTTGTCATGCATCTACTTTTAGTTCACATGCCAATCAGTAATTAGCACTTCATGACGATGATACAGGCATTTTTTTTAATGAACCTCTAAGCATCTTAATAATGTTTCATTAACAACTTGAAGAGCATAGATAACCATTCTATATTTGTTTAATTATGTATTTATCTGTATAACTTTCCAATTTTCACTCTGCAATCGCATTTTCAACTACCCTTTCTTGCTGGAAGATCCACTCTGTGTCTCGTATTTATTGCTTTGATTTTTTTAATTTGTTATTATTATTGACATGTACACTCACACATCTGCGTACACATATATACACATATAAGTTTGTCTAGAACCTCATGCAGTGAAATATCATCCAAAATTTATCTCCAAAGAATTATGGTGACAAGTGGGTTAACTTGGCTAGTGGACTACCTTATCAAACAGTGCCATGTTCTTGAACTGCAAATAGTAGTTATTCTTTTATTGACATTTTCATAGTATGATTTATCTGATTGTTTTTTCAAGTCCAGAGTCTCTCCTGGTTTTTGATATTTCTGTAACTAAGTTTTTTTGTGATTCTAGGAGGATTTTGAAAAACGGACTCAATCTATAACTGCAAAGTCACGTTTAAAAGCAGAGGTCCGCTTCAGGGGAGAGGTTGTGTCACCCACTGAATGGGAAAGGTTGTTATATTATTCATTTCTTATCCACATAGTTCCTGGATTTATGAGCAGGCCATGTATATGTGTTATGCAGGAAACCAAAAGCACATCTTGTTCAACGACATGCAACTTCATAAAAATTTGTTTGATTGCATGTGCATGTTAAAGGCAATAGAGTAGCATCTCATGGTTTGTGAAACCATCTTTATCATTAGGTGGATAATTGAACAGCAAAAGGCTGAAGGTGTTAATCCAAGGGAAGATGTTTATATAATACTGCGGCTTGATGGTCGGGTTAGAAGATCAGGCAGGGTAAGTGCTTTTGAATATTTCTGTTTAGAGAAAAAGAAACAGGCACGCTCCTCATATTTATAAGTTTTATTATCTGTTAGGCTGTCAATAGGGCATTTCATTTCAAAGTCCAATTTTTTGTCATTGGTACAACTAATCTGAGTTTGCATGAGGTTGCTTGTTAAATGTTCTGCTCTTAAACTTCTTTTTGTGCTGATTGTGACATCTATGTTCCTACGCAGGGCATGCCGGACTGGCAACAGATCGTCAAGGAATTGCCTCCCATGGAGGCGTTGCTGAGCAAGTTAGAAAGATAGACGTCAGCGGAATTAAAAAGATGGATAAATTTTGATAAGCAGTGAAAATTCTTTCATGCATTTCTTGGCGTTGTTCTCGTGGCAGCAAACCTTTCCTACACTCAAGTTGCTGATAATGTCTGATTGGATTGTCGCTTCCCTCTACTATTAACTTTCAATTTTCAGTTCTCTTAGGCTCGTTTCAATAATTTGGATGGTTAAGTCGGAGCTCACTTTGTAGAAAAATGTGTCCATGTGAACTGTATGATCGAATAGACGATGCTCGCTTTTAACTTCTAAGCGAATATCACCACGGAATTGCTCTTCATCTACGCGTCGCATCTAATTCTTGTAGATACTGGCAACACTCTCTCCCCCTTCCGACCCTCACCCTCCGCCGTGCGTGTAAGTTACTTTTGACAATATGATGGTAGCCCTGTGATACGCTCAATAGGTATAATCAAAATGTCAATATCAGCGTTGCTAATTGAACAAGTTTCCCCTTGTTTTGCATTTAAGGAGAGAACCTCTCTTAAATTTTGTGTAGAACCGATGACCTTAGCGGCACATTCGCTCGCTTCCATGGGTATGCCCGCGCTCACTGAAATTGGTATAATCTTCGAACATGATGCGTTCTCGTTTACTTTTTGCATATTCTTACAATTACTTTCAGCCCTCATGCGTACTTTCGTATTTTGAGTCGGTCCAATTAGGATACATGTACAAATTATATTTCTGAGTGTTGATTAACAAGCTAATCGTATAGATATTGACATCATATATAAGATTTCTTTCTTGTGGTTATTAACAAAACTATATCCAACTGTCGACTTTAGAACAAAATACTCAACGGAGGCTAGCAGACAAATCTGAAATGGAGGACGGTCCTATGCATAACTCTCTCTCTCTCCCTCCCTCATATGGCCGTCGCGTCGCGCAAAGAGGACGGACCTGATGAAATAAAAATATAGCCGTTATCTCACGTGAAATATACAGCTCACCCGCACTTGCATCATTTCCGTTAATTTTAAATGATTTCTGAAACAAGTTTAAACCAGCGGAAACGGTCTTCTCAACTATGGGCTTCTTTGACGAGTTGTGTGCACCTTGAATTCACGGCTGTTCGCTTTAGCTGGACACCCAGATAAGATATCCAGCTTTGCAATTCAAACGACTGAAATGATACTCAGCCAAGAATGGGATTCCTATAATCGTAAATCTTATTGCTAGTGTCACCATTGCAAACACATGAGGATCCTTCAGTCTGCGCGTGAACCGTACTTACTGAATTCGTACGAACCATAGGCAATTCACTTGATTTTCAAATAAAGGGCACAGCAAATATAAGCATTATTGGCTCAAGCAGCATCTCCAACTCCAACTAGTGGCACCAGCACGTGACATCTCCCTTACGAAAGGCCGACCTTGCCTATTATGCAAAAACCTAAGTGACAAAGAGACAAAGAGAGTAGAAGTCCATATATTTGAGGTGTTCTGAATCAACTGACATAGTCCTTTCATGTAAGGAGATTATTGATCCGGTATCCTTCACTTCAATTGCTCCACACCAAAAAATTTGAGCTTCAAACACATGCTCGGTGAAAATATCTGGCTAATAAGAGCAAAAGACTGAAGAAGCAACCTTCTCATTTCTTTGCTGGGATATCCAAATCCATCTCTTGGAGGTTCAGCAACAGATCATCCGAGCTCAAAAACACTCTGTTTGCAGAATTTGAGATTGTATGGGCTATCTCTCTTGCAGCCTCAATCTTTCTTAAAGTAATAAATGCAGGATTGTTAGCAATTGCCTGACCAATCAGCTGAGCACTCTTGGCCTCTCCCTGGATGCAGGTACAAATGAAATGGTTTACAGAAAGCCAAAGCAGGACCGACAAGTTACAAAGAAAAAAAAAATAAAGGTTATCATGAAAGTCATCAAAAGAAGCGGAAGGGGCATTCAACATCAGTAGTATTCAAATATTATGAACTGCAAAATTTGAATGATAACAGTCAGGATAAGCCCAAGGAATCCTTACCTGAGCTCTGATAACAGCACTCCGCTTGTCTTGCTCTGCCTTCTCCACAACAAACTTGGCACGCTCTGCTTCTTGTGCAGCCACCTGCTTGGCTTCGATTGCAGCAGTAAACTCCTTTCCAAATGTTAGACTTGTGATGGACACATCATCCAGTGCTATGTTGAAATTTGCTGCTCTCTCAGTCAATATTTTCCTGATCTCCCTACTAACAGCCTGCAAAGTTGATATTTCAATGTCTAGAGAAAATCATAAAACTGACATTTAATTTAGAAGGTCATGCTCAACCATTTTTTGATATGCCTGACCAAGAAAAACACAAGTTCTGAAATGAATATGCTGACTTTATTATTTGGTTCCTGTGGCGATCAGGAAGTTAGTTCTGAAATGAACTACACCCAAACCCAATCAGAAAACCAAGATTTTAAACTATTGACTTATACAGTCAAGAAAAAATATTCAGATAAGTGATCCTACCTCTCTCTGAGTGATGAGCTGGCTAGCATTGTATTGTGCAACTACTGCCTTTAGGGTTTCATGAATTATTGAAGGTAGGACCCTTTCATTGTAATTCTCACCAAGCGTTCGATAGACTGTTGGCAGTTGATCTGGAATAGGTCGAGTAAGAACTCGAAGGCCAATTTTGACCTGCATGAAAGCATTAAGAAAAGAAAAAGATACTAATGTGCACTTCATCATATATGATCAGATGACTCAAGCCATGCATGAGATGAGGCAACCATCAGCAATACCAGTTTTATCAAAGAGTAGTTCAGGCTACATGATGGTCAGTCTTTTCTAAACAAGAAAAGACCATTAGATCCTTTATACAATTTAGTAAAAATACAACTTAAGCAAAATACATGTACTAATTTCTGAAAAGCAAAGCCACACCACCGAAGTATCAAACAGAGGGAAGTTTCCAGGTATAAGCAACTCATGGGCTAAATCCCAGACTTCCAGCTAACATGGTCCAAAGACAGAAAAAGCTCATAACTCATAAGTACCTCAGCCAGAGGAAAAAGGAAAAACATTGAATAAGGCAACAGAGGCAAAGAAGAAAATATCTGATAATTGCAGACACTTACAAGGAAAAAGGAGGAAAAGAAAAAGAAGGCTCATATTAAATTTGTAGATCTAAGTGCCACATGATTGTTGATCAGGGTGGTGCATGACATTTTTTATCATCACAGCACCTTCTTGGTGGCAAGATGCAGATATATATGAAAGAGACAGAGAGAGAGTACAGGAAATTTTAGATGAATCCAGAAGTCACGCGTGCACACACACACATGCAAAAAGGGGATCTGAGACTAGATGGACAGATTCAAATATCATCACCACCCAGATGTTGATCAGAGTGGTAATTTGACAGATTTTCTCATCATAACTACCTTTTCTTAAAAGGGCACGTTAGAAAAAAGGAGACACATTGGAGCTTCCCAACATGCCTATTTATGTGATCGCTTATGGAAAAACTACAACGCCAGCAACCAACCAGCGCATTAGATGCATCCTTCCTCATCATGTAGAATGAGAGAATATTAAAATTATGGTTTACTTATCCAAAGTCAAAGTAGCACAGAGGGTTCATAACCATTTTAAACACACACAGATAATTCACATGTGTAAATATTTGCATAAATATGGAAAGAGATGCAAGAAATCTAGCAAGTGATGAATCAACAGGAGAAAATTTTTGAAGATTAATATGGAATTCTGTGGCACTCACCATTTGCAAATCGCGACTTCCAGAGGTGCTCTCCACAAGATGAGGCCTTGCACGGACATCATAAATGACAGGTCTATCAAACCAAGGTACCATAAGATGTGTTCCTTCAGGATAAACCTACAAGTAAAAGTGTCAGTAGATAGAAATTAAAAACCATCTTTCACCACAAAGTTGAAAATCAAGAAAATTTAAATTATTATACAGTTAAGGACTTAAGGTGTTATTATAAATAAATTCATTGAAAAACTTCAAACTATGTCAAATCATATAGCTGTAAGATATGGAGATACTGTTATTTTTATTATGTTTTCAACTAATTTTCTGTAAAAGGGGATACAAAATGGGAACCAAAATTAACTTTCTATATAAAGTGATACAAAATGGAAAACAGGCTTTAAACTTATTCTCTTGGTTTCCAGCATTCCAAATTCATTACCAGAATTAGGTACTCAATGAACACAAAGCCCGGAGATAGAGAAGGGAGAAAACAGAAAACCTCAGTAGTGGACCTTGGAAAAATGGACACAATCATAAAATGCAAAAAAAAATTACACAAAATTTGGGCCATTATGATGAAATAACACAAAAAGAAAAGATATATCCGCATGAAAACATGAGGCCACGAAAAGAAGGATTAACAATTTAACACAAGAAAAATCTAAGTGTGAAAATGGTGTAGCACATAGTGAACTGAGAAGTGTCTGAAATGTTCTAGAATTCTAGTATGCCTTGCTTTCCATATAATGGCATTTGATCTCAGGACAAGTCAAGCACAGTGAGTAAAGTGATGACATGTTAGTTTAGTTTATTGATGTTATTAGCTAATTTGTTTGAGGAAATAACATGAAGGGTTTATATGTGTGCCGGTAAAAGAACATACTGCTTTTTTAATCTTGATATGTGTCCCTCATCCCTTTTTTTATCTTTTTACATTGTTGTTACTTAAATTTGATGATAATAGTCTTGGTCAAGGTTGACTGAGTCCAGTTTCTGGAAAACATGGTCTGGTGTTCACCAAGCGTTACCAGACTTTCCTTTGGTTCAAACTGATGCACATGCAAAACTGGACAAGAATGGTCGCGTATGGCTGACTGCATCAACTTGTTGGACTTGCACTTTTGGCACAGACGAGGCACACAAAAGACAAGTGAACTCAAGTGCAGAAGCCATTTAGGGAAGTCCATGTAACTTAAGTTCAAATGAGAACCCAGACCTGAACCTTTTGAGAACAGCTGCAATGCTCCGTAGGTACCTCCTGAAAACCCAGGTTGGACACCTATAGCTTCAGCTTGCATGAAGAGTGATAACCATAGGATTTGAACCATGACTGTGTAGATGACAGCCAAGGCCACTCTAGTTGCCAACCCCTCGGGCCCGGTACTTGCCTTTTCTAAAACTGAGCCGTGAAATGAATTCAGGGTTTCTGAAAGTTCATCAAAACATATGACGTGTGCATAACACGCTAACATGCTAACAGAAGATAACAAATAACTTGACTTTGTAATGCAGAAAGGCTTTGCATAACTAAGGAATTGCTCGGATGTCAACCTAAACAGCTAGTTATCACCACATTCACCACAAATTTCTCAGCAAAAGATGTGTTTTTATTTAAGGAAAACTAAAGCCACTAACACATTTTTCATCACACTCTGAAGACATTATTGCCATTTTAGACCTGCGAAGCTTCTAGTCCAAAGTGAATGTGCCTGCATATTGTAACGGATCCTAGAATTTTTAGTTATCACATGGTAGCATAGGAGGATATCAGAATTAGAGATTCGCCATGTAAGCTGGAAACCAAAAAAAAAAAAAACTATTCTAGTTCTATCATCAGCTATGGGTTCAAGTCGAGTCGTGCTATTCTGCATTTTTCTTGTTTTTCCCAATATCGGTTCGAATAAATATGCGATTTTGAATGCACTTCCAACACACAATTATAGCTAGTTCCTCCATCCATAGGTGATCTCAAAGAGATGCAATGCAGCAAGGCTCCTCAAATAGCATGAACGAGAGAACAAGTTTACTCACAAGGCAGTGGTCCGCCACAACAGAAGCTAAACAAATATCAATACATTCAAGCAACGAGCCCGTGTAATTTTCAGTAACATGGAGTATTTACGCAGAATATATGGCAGTATATGATAATTCAGAATTTCACATGTTTGCTGCTTCTTATGGGTCTGGAAAAGAAAAATGCGTGAAAATGAACATAAACAACTTGGCAAAAAAATAGAGACAGTGACTTCAGGAAAAAAAATGCAGTGTGTGAGACCATTCGCAAGGATAACGTTGAACAGCATTGGTTTATTGGTAACATGAGACGCAAGCTTGGCAACTTATTTTGCTAAATTAGTTGCAGTAGGACAACGAAATGAACTGACCACATGAAGGCATTAGTCACAAACTAAAAGATTCCTAATCAATAGCACTCGGGCCATTTAGATTTGAAACCTACCGTAGAAACATCACTGACCTAATACTCGCAAGAGGATAACAGAACAGTGACTTCAGGAAAAAAAAAATGCAGCGTGTGAGACCATTCGCAAGGATAACGTTGAGGAGCATTGGTTTATTGGTAACATGAGACACAAACTTGGCAACTTATTTTTCTAAAGTAGTTGCAGCTATAAGACATAATCCTGTCTGAACTCTAAAACGCTAGGACAACGAAATGAACTGACCACGTGAAGGCATTAGTCACAAACTAAAAGATTCCTAATCAATAGCACTCGGGCCATTTAGATTTGAAACCTACCGTAGAAACATCACTGACCTAATACTCACAAGAGGGTAACGGAAGGAATACTATGTGCTTCTCTACAGAAGCGGCTTTCTTGTCATTGATATGCGCCAAGCAAGCTACCTGAGCTTGCAGCATGTCATGGCATGTACGGAAATCATGTTGATTGAAGAAATACCACTTGAGAGAGTGGCAATTTTAATCGCATGAGCAAATTTGACGATAAGATGAAAACACAAAATCATCTGAATTTACTCGTGAGTCGTGAGAATGCACTGCTATCTTGAACCAAGTATTAGTCCTGGGTGCACGAATAAGTAACGGAAAAGCACATGTAAGAGCAGATACCTTGTCCTTGATACCAACGATTCTGTTAAAGACGATAGCGCGATGACCACCTTCGACGTTGTAAAGGCTGTGAGTCGCAGCATATAATCCAAGGCCGCCGAGAACTGCCACCTTTACCAATGCCGACGCAGCACCTCCTCCTGGTACCTTTGGTACCCGGACGTTGTTGAAATTCATCTTGACCCCGAAAAAATGATAAAAACATGCAAACAATGTTATGGAACACTGTCGTTATCTGTTTTGAATACAAGCGTGGGCAAGTTAAACAGACCAAATCAACATTTCACGAATAGATCTCGAATGAAATGGTAAAACTCAGATAACAGATGAAAGGGATGCTACAATGTCGCAAACAACGAAACGAGTGAGCTTCGGGACAGACGAACATAGACGAGTCAAAAAATTAGTGAGGGAAAATTCTTTGTTCGGCTTCTAGCAACGGATAAACTAAAATGGGAGCTCTTATATGCCACAAAAAAGGGAAACATAATAATTTCACCGCGGAAAAGTACCGAGGAACCAGAGTTTCATCTCCCACTGTCTGGGGAGAAGAGGGGAGTTAAACGAAAGAGCAGGAACTCACCGGGACCTCCTCTGTTGACGGTTACCCAATCTCCGGTACAAAGAGCGCGGTGAGGAAGACCGCGGAGAGAGAGTGAGTGACACGACTGTGCAAGCTTCTAGGGTTTAAGCATTTCTTGGGGTTCAAGTTGGAACGCATAAATGGGTCGGGTGCCTCCATGACCTGAAATGGATTCAGATAGAAAAAAGAGGCTACTAATGGATTGATTTGAATATATAAAAATTGTATTCGAACCCGAACCGAACAACTATGTCCGGAGCAAATAAACGACGCCGATAATATGATATCGGCAGGGCGAAATATGTGATACTTTGTCCTTTTTCTTCTCATCGACCGTATGAACATAACGTTCATAACTAAGTCATTGTCGGACATTTTTCAATCATGTTGCTAACATTTTTAATGGAAATTTAATAATCAATTGTCGGACATTTTCAAACTTCTAAAGTCATCCAACAAATATAATTTTTATTTTAATTTTTATGGTTTTAAACATTACGCATGTATGTTTCTGTGTGCGTGTAATTGTATTTATCTATAATCAAGTATATTAAACTGCAAAATATACACGTAATAATGATTCGTAATCGATTAAAATACGTGATCATAAGTGTTAAAATTGTGCGTGCCTTCATAGAGATGAAGTTAAACTCCCAAAGTCATTGAGTTAAACTAATTAGTTTTAGCTGGCTTGTGTATCAAATACTCTGATGTTTTTTAATAAACTCAATAAAATCAACGAAACTTTATAAGTTGTAGTTTACTCATTTCATCAACACTTTATGTACGTATTAAAGACAACAAATATCTGATTGCCAATGAAAGAGTATGTTGCCTGCAATGGGATGCTGTCCTCTTGGTTATGCGTCCACAAAGTTGGATTTTATTCTACCCAGAAAGTAGGACCCTAAAGTATTTAAGTTAAACCTCTTAATTAGATGGAAGTGCAAAAATATCAATGGCATTGCTAATTGTGATTAACTTTTCAGTGCCATTAAGAACACAAATAAGATTTGTGTCGTTAATAAAAAGAAGACAGTCGTTTGTTTGAATTAATCATAACTCGAAGCCAAAGGCGCTAAAACGGTACGATCAAGGAAAAGGAAAGCCTAACGGCATCTACACAGTCAGATATATTTTTAAGCATTTTTTTTGGATGATTTTTAATTATTTTCCAAATAAACTTATAAACCCTTCTTACAAGATATGGAAAAAAAACGCAAGTGAATTTTTACTAATATTTAAGAAATCAGCCGTTCTGTTCTGTTTGAACTAAAAATTGAATTGAAATGCAAAGACGTACTTTACAATAAATAAGAATACTGTTTA
Organism: Nymphaea thermarum; assembly: GCA_011799765.1. NCBI lineage: Eukaryota > Viridiplantae > Streptophyta > Magnoliopsida > Nymphaeales > Nymphaeaceae > Nymphaea > Nymphaea thermarum. Next base: position 127,041 of record JAANDH010000050.1, read on the forward strand.
TGGCACGTAATCATAATCACGAATAGATAAACCTGGCATCTGCTCGATCAAATAAAAAAAAATATTTGTAATATAAAATAATATATAACTGCAATTAATTGTAATAGAATATTATATATAAATATTAATAAAATAAATATTAAAAAAATTATCAGACCCATTCGAATTTATCCAGCCCAATCAAGTCGACCCGATAAATTATCGGATCGACACAATGTTTTCTTTCTGGGTCTGAACCCGAGCCCAAATCATGTACTCGCCGGCGGTTCGACCCGGTGTTCAGTCAGACACGCCACGGAAATCGAATCGGATCCCTTCAAAACCGACCCACTCAACACCCGCCATAACTTCATTTTCCCTCCAATTTCCCTGAGCGCGCTCCACAGAGCGAGAGAGAGAGATGGAGGTCTGTATTGGCAGCAGCAACGCGATAAAGACGATGGCTCGGTGCATAACGTGCCTTGCTCGCATTGGCAATGAGATCGTTATCCTCGCCAACCCTTCTCAGGTTACGTCGGCCGGCTCTGGTTACTTCTTTCCTGATCCATTTTTATTTATTCGTATTGTATCATCGGATGTTATACGCTTCGCTGCAATCGAAATCCCTTTCTCTCTGGGTTCATACAATCGTTATGTCCAATAGAACCCCAGGTACCGTGACGCCCAATCTAAGTTGGATCCGAGCGCTTTTTGTTCCAAATGTGAATGGTTTCAGTTGGGTGAGATTCTGCAACTGATAAGCCCTCTTGGCAATTAATCGTAAGATCGATGTAGAAACTTTGAACGAAATTCGCATGTAATTCGATCAACTTTTCAATGGTTCGTGAATCATTGATGAATTTATGAGGAACTTTCGAGTGTTTGATGACTTTGATCCAATATTGGGAGGTCATCGGCGTGGATGGTGTAGCAAGTTGTTATCGTGAAACTTGAAGTGTGTAATAGTTATGTTAGCAGAGGCACTGGCTAGGGTGCGGATGTCTGCTGCAGTTAGTGGCGCAGATTTGGCTGGAGCTTTTGATTAGGGTTCTAGTGCAAACGGATGGAAAGTCAAGATACCGGCGGGCCGTGAAATTGCTCCTGCTATGCCTAAGTAAATCTCCGTGACAACGGTCTTATTTTCGGACAGTTACGGCGTTTACTTCTATACAATTTTTTTTTTAGTGGAAATTTCATTCCCGATAACGGGGTTTTCAACCGTGCTACCGTGCTCATTTCAAGATCTGGCTGCGGCTGGATGTAACTGAAGTTAGAATCGATTGCTTTCATCATGCATGCGTGTTCATTGGTTCAACCTACTTTGGAAAATTGGATCACCTTACCGTCTCAAAACAGCTGGCCTCACAGCGAACCTGATATCAGAAGTATTACCTATTGCTCAAACGGGAGGTTACTCTATCTGATGTTAGCCCATAGAGCCTAACATAAACACTCTCAGAGTCTGTTGGGGCCCTTGGACTTTAGCATAATTGATGGGAAGCCTTTGCACCCGCATCTTATGGTTGAGACATAGCGGCTCCTTGCCCTAGCCCCAGTCCTCATGGTGATAATTTATCATGTACTCCAAGGACGAAGTCTCACAATACACTTCCAGGCTCATGTCACGAACAGTAGGTTCACAAATAAATTTTTGTGATATCACGATTGCCACATATCTACGTTGAACAGTATTCTTGCGTATATTCTCTGTTACCTCCTCTACCAAATATGGTTAAAATTCTTTGTAAAGCTATTTCTGTTTTTCCATGTATGCTTTTATTGCGTTTTGTAAGCGCTTCTTTCCAGATAAAGACATTATGCTGATTTCTGCCTTTTATGTCTAGTGAGCACAGTAAGCTGTCGCCTCTAATATTTAGGTTATGTATATACTTTCACGAGTGCAGGAAAAAAATACAGAAATAGTAATTAGTAATTACAATATTTTTATTCAATTACGAGTTTGATTTGGAAAATCTAATTTCTTCTTGCAGCTTGTGTTCCACACTCTTAATTCTTCTCGATCATCCTACCTGTCGGTAGCGTTCAAAGTTGACTTTTTTGACAAGTACGTACTATTTGGAACCCATGCACAGTGCAGTGTACTTTTGAAGGTATTGTCCATCTGTATCTTATTTGTACGTGGTTAACTTGTCATAATAACTACTGCTGTTGTTCCAGGCTTTGTGTGCTATTCTTAGGACACCTCCCACCAGTATGGACCGTTTATCTATGCGGCTCTCTGACTCAGAGGCAACGAAATTGCAATGCACCATAGACTGCACCAATGGTTTGTTATTTGTCTCCCATATTCCCTCGTGTCCTTTGCAAATTTATGAGTAAGTTTAGCATCCATGCATATGTTGATCACGTGATGTAAGACAGCTGAATTTATTATTGTTGCAGGTATGAAAAAGACCTATTGGATAAATTGCAATGTCCAACCCGACATTCAACATCTGAACCTTGATAAGGGAAAATTTCCGAGTTATTTTGTAGTAAAACCTCGTGATTTCAACCGCTTGCTATCTAATTTCCAGGCATCCCTTCAAGAGATAACAGTTATTGCAACTGAAAACTTGCCTATGACATCCAGTACTGCAGATGCTGTAGGAGGAAAGGCAGTCGAGCTACGAAGTTATACAGATCCAACAAAAGGTACATTAAGGTTTATCATTTTATTTATTTTCTTGTGGTTAATACATTCAAGTCTTAAACCTATCATATGTTTGTCTTTGTTACAGAGAACAACGATGCATCTTTGCATACTCAGCTATGGATTGATCCTGCTGAAGAGTTTTTGCAGTACACTCATAGAGGAGATCCAGTTGATGTTACCTTCAGCATGAAAGAATTGAAGGCATTATGACATTCTACAAATTTGGTGGATTCACTTTAATACTTTATTTAGACGTGTAATTTTTGTATGCACTTTAGCAATGATAACAGTTGGAATTTCCTGCCTTTTCCACAGTCAATGTACTGTCTATCTCGTAGTCCCTTATACATTAAAACATTATTCACCTTTAGCCAGCCATGTTTTCCCCATTGAATCCCATCTTCATGGTTGAGGCCTGAAGGTCGTTAGCCCTTTGAAAAATGGCCATTTTCAGCTGACATGAATAATTTAGGAAACTTACAAACTGAAGTGCTTATTTTGGGTAAAAATAAGACAACAATGACATACCTAAAAACCACTAGAGAATGTTTGAAGATAACTACAATTAAAGAGATGGACTAAGTTGGTTGAAAACAGAAAGTTTCATTTTGAGAAAAGGGTTTCTTTACGACCAACTACAATGCATGCCTTTCATGTTGACAAAGTTTTTGGGACCTGACTTCTTCCGTGGATAAATTGATGATAAATAGCTATGAGTAAGGTTACTTAAATGCTTACGTATTTGACCGTTAATCAGTTTACAGAGTGACATGCTTTTTCTCCAAAATGTCTCATGGCTAGCAGATTCTGGAAATATTGATGAATGGGCAATCAATGTTTAGAATATTTAGATTTCAGTTTCAGTGTTGGGGTTTGCTTTCAAATCGTTAAGGCTGAAGGCAAGAGCAAAAAGGTGATGAAGGTTAAATTTTTATACAAAATTTATTCACCTTACATGGTCAGTGTTGGACCACATGGGGACTGTCGACTTATGTTAGTCAAGTAGTGGTTATAATCATGATTTGAAGGTGAAGAGTGTTTCCTTAGATAGGATTAAGGTAGATTCCTATTTGTTTTGCAACTGAAAGGCAGCTGTTACAATTACTACTAATGACAATGATAATACTGATTATTATAATAATTTGAAAAATCAACTGCAACTATCTTAGGAATCAGATAGCTGCTAGGGTTTCAGATAGCTATGATGTTTTTATTTATGTATTTTCTTTATATTTCTCTATTGCACCATCTTTCAAGCATTCAGATAACTTGAAGAGATAATATTCCCTTATGTTCGAGTGGCAGCAACATAAATGTTCTGTCCTTTTTCCCCTTTGAAATGGCAGGCATTTCTTTCCTTCTGTGAGGCATGTGAGGTTGATACTCAGCTGTTTTTTGAGAGAGCAGGCGAGTAAGTTTACACATTTATATGCAACATGCTTTTACCCATTTTATGGTATGGTTCTGCTTATCTCATTGCTCAGATCTAATTTTTTTTGGTTGACAGGCCTATATTGTTGGCCCCAAAATTTGGTTTGGAAGATACTCCTACTGCAGATTTTGATGCCACACTTGTTCTTGCGACAATGCTCTTATCACAGCTTCGAGAAGGAAATGTTTCAGAGGGATCTCCTGCTGCACCAGTGGCATTAGGGAAGCAAGATCATGGGAATCCTCATGAACATGTTCCTTGTCATGCTTCAGCTGGGGAAGCCTCTAGAAGGATGGTCGTGTCACCAAATAACTCTCAAAATCCCTCAAACCATACTAGGATCTGGTCTGAACTTTCAGGTGGAGCTATTTTCATCTTAGGAACATAGCTCTTAATAATACTTCCAGTTCCAGGTTTACTCAGTCAACAACATATGCCCAACAGGAAGTGCTGCCAACAGTTTTAGTGGTGAGGAAGAAAGGGTTGCTCCACTTGTAAGAAATCCCAGTTCCCAGCAGGATGCTGGAAGACTTCAAAGGCATGATAAAGAAGATTATTTGGAGCCACAACTCATAGGGGAGAATCAACCTGCACTGTATCCTTTTTGTAATTGAGAGTCAAACTAAAATCCTACTATGAGTTTTCATTTTACAAATGCTTACAGTTAGGTTTGAAACTCTGTTTTCTCCATCTTCTCTTTAAATAGTATTGTTTATTTCCCTGATTTAAACAGTTGAAGCAATTGGGTATCTTGATTGAGTTGCCGGCTTTAAATATTTGACCATTCTACAGGTGCGGTTGCAGTTTTTTTGTGTGTGTGTGTGTGTGTATATATATATATATATATAAATATAATTGTCTACAAACAATAAAACTAGCAATAACAATGAAAAGCTATGAGTTTATCAATGATTCAATTGAAAAAAAAAAACCAATTTGTTTGTCGCTGCACCGAGCTATGTGACCCATGTGCAGCAACCTTTTTGAGAAGTCCATGTTACTTGGGGACCATTTGGTGACTCTTCCACTTAAAGTTGACTAATCTTATCCTTGAAATGGTTGTAGTACCAACCTTTATCCCGAGGGATGTTTCGTTAAAATTGTGCATTTTCCAGCTAAAGTAACATCTTCTTTGGACATCGATGCTTGCATTATTAGATGTTTATGTATCACCATTCACTGCTTTTATTCCAGATAAGCGTTTTCCTGATAAAGCATAATAGACATTCTACATCGATGTTCCATCATCCTGTTGAAACCAAAGGTTTGTCTTGGTGGGGGACAAAGTATCATCAGGTTCCTAAGTTTCAACCGCTGTTTAAATCTCTGTTTTCTTTGCAGATATGGCAGAGGCTAATGGCAATTATCTTTCCCAACGGCATCCTAGTAATTGGATAGATTCTGTTGATGATGAAGATGATGATGAAGGTGAAATGTATGTGCAGTCGACTCCTTAAAAATGAGGTAACACATCTTTGGTACTTATTTTTGTATTTTCAAAATAGAAGCTAGAAGATGCAAAACAAAGGGATTGTTGGGCTTATTTGTCGTGATGCTTCCACTTCTTACAAAGGACATTATTTCTTTGCTCTTTTACTGTTAGTTTTGTTCCTTTCGCTCAGCCGGACTTTGCTCAGTGATCCATGGGGACCATTTCTTTTAGAATCTAATTATCAGGTAGTTTAATATGTATCTTCTGCTGGTATAAGCCATACACACACCCACACATATATGATAAAATTAAACAATCCTCATGGTGCATGTTTATACGTATAATATAAGTTTAACTGTAACTGGATAATTCTTTCTTACGATGCTTATTTGTACTCAAGTTTAGATAATATGCCTAGCTCATCTGTGGTCGAGTTTACAGAACATGCCTATGTATGTAAAATTTTTTTATCCTAATATTGATTAGTGCGTCATTCATGTGGTTCATTTAAGCTCCATTGCTTAACTAACAGACACACACACGTGCATGCGAATGTTATCCTTGTCTATGTTGGTCATTTACCGTGTGCAATTACGTCATCTGTTATTTGAAAATTGTCTAAGTTGGTCTGTTCTGTTGGACAGTAATTAATGTTAGAGTGTGGAGCCTGATCCCAATTTAATAGCGAAAATTTTCTAATGGCATTAGTACTACTATTTGCTATTTTACAGTCTTTTATCCTTGTTTTGATATAGTGAAAGTAACCTTGTGCAGCCGTGCACATAGGAAAGCTTTGATTTTCTCCGAACCATGTAAATCCTTGTGTGTTTTCTCTCTTTTCTTCCTTTCTTCATCTTGTGAGTGAGAGAAGACCTCGTTCGTAACATTTTAATTTTATTCTGAGGGGCGTTTAGTAATGTGAATGCTGCATTCTTTGGAACACATTATTACATGAATGTGTGTCGATCTGAAATGCAGCATCCTGGTTATCGAAAGTCCCCTTATATTCGATATGCTAAGGCGTCATTTTGTCAACTTAATCAATCCGTTCCTTAGTTATTGACTTGTAAAAAACACAAGTTTTAATGGAATAACAGAGCATGTTTAAGGTTTTTTTTTTTTTTTTTTTTTTTTTTTTTTTTTTTTTTTTTTTTTTTTTTTTTTTATCTATCTGCCTATATTTGATAAGAAATATGCAGTTAAATGAAAAAAAATCAGACTTAAACGTGTGTCTAATATACTGCCAAATCTTGAGCCTGTTTCTGTAAAAGTTCTTTGTTTGCATTAGCACTTTGCTAGTAAAAGTTGTGTGGGAAAATTTGCAGATAAGCCAGCTTGCAGAGAAGATGTGATAGAAGGTTGTGGGACTCGGGAATGCTTTCAACCTTTGGGCAGAATACTACCTTGTAGGTCTACCAGCCTAAGGCACGAAACGTATTACTGAGTCAGTGTAGCTGGACATGCTAAGATGGCTATGTATCTCAGCGGTGAAGCTTCCTCTTCATAAATTATCTTTTGGCCGGGTCAATATTGACCATATGGCTAGGTACATCTTTCCGTTCAATACCATCCAAATAAGAATGAAAATTGGATCTTGGCAATTTTTTAACTGATGCTCCTTTACTTTGGAGCTGCCGTTCCAGTTGTGATGTACTACTTCTTCCCTTTTCTAATGATGAATTCCATTCTTCTGCCCTCTCCTTGTTAGTCTTTTAATTATTTTTACGGTATTGTTGTTACTATTATTTAAGTTCTTCACAAGCATAGGCTAAATATTGCTCTTAAAAGAATTGAACAACTTCTATTTTTTTGTTCAGCACTGTCCGCTGGCAGGAGGAAATTATCTGAATTGTCTTTTATGTGAACGACTTTCAAATGTCATTTTTCCTTGGTCAAGTGGACGTGCATGGACTTGATGAATTTTAGAACTTGGGAATAATCCTGAAAACATGACCACGGACACAGGGATTGCAATTAATGTGCGAAGATGAGATATGTCGAAAGGTGGGTACGATTTGTGGCTTTTTAATTTGATGGCCCCACAAACTTCCCACTTTGTGTTGCTCTGGTGCTACGATGACTTCCTACACCAATTATCATGCATGTGCTCCCTTATATAGCTCAAGACAATTGACTTAGCCTATCATCAAATTGTGGACAAAAAGACCTGCTCATGAGTAAAATGCTTGGTGTTGATTTTGATCGACTCCTTCCCTTTGTGAGAATCGAACTTTGAACTTTTAACCTGTTAGTCCTTGTAGAAGATCAGGTAACATGGGACCATTACTTTGTTATTGATTGACCTGCCAGTGCGCTGTTGCTGATGCACTAATAAGGAACTTCGTTTTCTATTCAAGACCAAACACTACAGATTTGTTCTTAGTTGTCTTAACAATGTATTATTGGTGATACACTGATAAAGAAGTTTTTTGTGTTGCTCATCCACTTAGAGGGTGTTCTGATAAAAAGAATTTTGTGTTTTCGGAACACATGTTCTTAAAACATATCTAAAATTTCTATGTTGTTGTTTAGGGAACACAATGTGATCACGAACGTTGTTCTTATATTTAACAATCAAATGCTAAATATGATCACACCATGATTCTGAAAACAAATACATAATGTTTTTAAAACATGTACTGTAGGAATGTGTTTTTCAAGGACATGATGTTCTTATGAATGCCCTCTCAGATTACCTGATTTATGATTTGATCTGTTCTTTCCTTTTTGCTCTTAAGATTCTTCTTTAAACAATGGCATTCATAAACAAGTGGTGTTAAGAGAAAAAAATTTAACATCAAACAGCAGAAAGATGGCTATGAGCAACAGCAGCCCTTTCGCGAGCGGTCTTGTTCCTCGCTGTCAACATGGCCTTCATATTTTTCAGAAACATCAGGGCCACAAAATGGCGAAGGATGGCAAGGGAAATTACGTTCACCCCTTTCATAACCGCTGCAGCCTGCTCTTCGTTGTGTTGGTAGGTGCTACTCTCCCAGGAAGACTGCAGCGTTTCCATGAGAACCCCAGTTATTCGTGTATGAATGCTTTTGTCGGCATGAATAGAAGTTCCATCAGCTCTGTTCCAACTTAAGATATGATCTCAGCTTGGGGTTGGTGTTCGATTTCGGATTTCCGATTCTGAGGTTATTAATTCTTGTCCTATAAATGCTTGCTTCTTTTGTTTTTATGCAACTAATAAGTGCTCGCACGAATAACCTTGAAGAGCTCCCCTGCATCTGATCTGGCAAGGTTTTCACAGAAACCAAAGGAGGAAAGCTTGGGGAAAAAAATTGGAGGAAAGGGTGCTGCTATTTCTAAATAAAGAAAGAAGGAGAAGGGGGGATACGTCTTAGCCTCTTGAGGGACTTTTCTTGTTGCCAGCTTCGGGCGTGTCACGTGGTAATGCTTGTTTAAGGAGCGCGTTTGTGAAATTAATCTGGAGATATGGTAGGTGAGGACGAATACATGGATTGGCTTTCTTGTCACTAATTTTACTTAGGGGTCAATAATACAAAATCTTTAAGTTGAGAAGGAACATTAATATCAAAATATGTGTACACATGGAGCTTTTATAAAGCTAGGAAATGGAAGTTCTTGTGTGTGGTTTGGTGTTTGGTGGGGGGTGGACATAGGATGTTCAACAAGTTGAGCAAACTCATGATCGACTCGAACTCTCAGTTAAACCCAACTCGAGCTTGACTTGTTAGTTAAACAAGTTGAGTTCGAGCTTAATCGATGACTAGAGTTTGTAAACAAGTTGAGTTTGAGGTAGACAAACTTGACTCGATTAAACTCGTTTAACATTAGTGCCTACTTTTCTAATTTAAAAACCTAAAATGGTATAGATATGAATGAGAAATTTAGCTTTGTTTTATAGTAAGACGGATGGGCCATTTTATAATTTAGTGTAAAACATGGTGTAAATACCTTTTTTTTCTTATGTTGGGGACTTGCATTCTTCATGCTCACAATCCTACCCTTTGACTGTCTCTTTCTCTCTCTTCTCTCAAACCCCTGAAGCTAGGGTTTCAGATGAGCAGTGGTAGATATGAAATCGATTCCGGCTAGCTCCATACTTTTCCAGTGACCAGGAAAACACCTTACAGTGTAGTTAACAATTTCCCCATCTGGTTGCCTTCCTCTCTATAGAGTCTAAGGTTTCATATCTCCATGGTTTCATCCCTTTCTCTTAGGCTTCGGTTTCATCTCTCTCTGGATGATGGTTGCAACTTGCAAGAGGGAGGGGAAAGAGAAAATTGGGACGGCGAAGAAGATGGCGAAAGGTGTAGTTCATGATAATGGCTGCATCACCTTGCCGATCACTATGATGTACCCCCTCGCTTACATGTGGCTCCACCACAGTCTTGATGACGTCTACTGCTCGAATTGATGTCCACCCAATTTGCACTAACAAGTATTGCGTTTTAAAGTACCAAAATAATTCTAAGAAAAAAAATTACACGGAGGCGCTCAGGGAATGAGAGAATAACAAACAAGCGCTCAAATACATAATTTATGGGTAGATGCCAAGATGTAATCGGTGCTAGCGCAGACGCCACTAATGATCACATCACAGTGTTCACTATTTTGTAAGCTTTTTCAAGTGAGATATTGGATAGTCATCAATTGTTCGATCTGGTTGCCTCAAAACATGGCAGACAAAAAGCATCCAAGCACCCAAATGAGGGATATGACGTGCAACACACATAGCAATAATCTTAAAATAAATGTCATCATTTACTAAAATTAAAGACCACAATAGATATTATCATTGATTCTTGTCTACCACCATACCACTAAAACAAGCCACTTGAGGGTTGCAGATAGAACGAGTAAAACCCCACCACCTTCTCCATCAGTCCTTGTTTCTTCCACCAATTGAAGAAAAAGAGCCACCATAATCACGCGTCACTATTGCTGCTCTTGGAGTCCCCGCCTTCTCTTTTCATACAAGAAATGAGCCACTACGTGGCTTTAAGCCGTTACTGACGTTGCCAATATAGTCGACAGAAGCAGACCACCTTCACTCTATCACTTCCTTTTTCTTTTATTTCTTTGTCTGTACAACAGAGAAATCAAATGCGGTGGTGGTGGCTCAACTGCGCTGCTTCGTCCTTAATGCTGATTCTCCTCTTTGTAGCAATAGTTTTCGGCGAGGCGGTCGCGGGGCTTAGTACTCAGATGGGACGAGGCTCGAGCTTAGATTCGTCTAGAGAGAGATGGGGATACGGGCAATCAAACAATGGGTGCTTCCTGGCCGGTGGTGAGGAGGAGGAGCTCGCGATGGACTCGGAGATCAACAGCAGGATCTTGGCGGAAACAACGAATAACAGGGACGATTATATCAGCTACAGAGCATTGGATAAAGGAAGCACCCCATGTTCAGAGAGGGGAGCACCTTACTCACATTGCCGGCCGGAAGCTAAGGAACATCCTTACAACCGTGGTTGCTCCAGGAACACCGGCTGCTATCGTTCGTCAACATAGGGGAAGCGCCTTATCTCTCCCTCTCCCTCGCTGTCTCTCGATCTGCCTGCTCCAGAATAAGAGTTGGTCGAAGAGGTGATGTCTGGGTGCGTTCGTAATAATGAGCAAAGCGAGTTTCATTCGAGATTCTTTCCCTCCTTAGGATCTATTAATCTTAGTTCTTAGGAGTGAAGAGAATCGTTGTCGAAAGAAAAAATTGAAAAGAAGTGCGATAAATTATAAATGTGAAAAGAGAAAAAAAAAGTTGTAGAAACCAGTCTCAAGTAACATCAGAATTGATTGAATTATATTTTATATATATATGAAACTTGTGCCGGCCAAAAAAAGGATGTGTCCGGATGGCGGAGGAAATGGTCTTAGGCAAGTCCCTCCTACGGTATGACTCACCATTAATTTGTCTTCCAATTCATATGGTTTTCCCAATCAAATCTGGATGTCCAATATGTTGAAGACAATTTATGTCAAAAAGAGAGAGATGGTCTGCTAATAAGGTATGATCAAAATAAATGGAAATTCAAAATCGAGAAACCAAGCATTTTGGGTTTGTCTGACTACTATCCTCCGTGTAGCACTGTGGCTCCCTCCTCATCCTAATTCCTAAGGAATTCGAGAATTGAGTTATATGAACGCTAGATCTCTACTACACTAACAGATTGAACTCGATCAATTAATGGTTTTGCTTTGATAAATTGTACGAGTAACAGATGCAGTAGTACAATTCTTCCACCACAGAGTGAAAGGCTTATGCAGCGATTAGAGTACCTCACTCTAATCCCAGTTAATCAAAATTAACACAAAATTTTAAAATGGCTTTTATTAGGTTTTGACAATCAGCTAATCAAAATAATTTAAAATGAGGCATAATTTTTCCTAAAAATTATTTAAGAAAATAGAGAAAAGGGCGTGTAACGAGATTAAGAAATTACGATGTTTTCCTTTTCTTAAGACCAAGCCAATCTATAATTAATTTTACCTCATCGTGCATATTCTTGGAGAAGGGCAGACCAATCATTTACTTGAAAATAAAGTGTTTCGTTTTTTGGGTTTTCCATTCCCTAAACCAGCCTTTTGTTCATTTTAAGGGTAAACTGAGTCCTGAAAAAACTTTATTTCTCATTGCTTCACAAAGCCGTCTCCATCTCTATATATCCACATTAATTTATATATCCTTACAAAGGGAGAAAAAAAAGGTAAGGCATTTGATGCACTTAACAGCTTCTGTTAACTCTTTTAAGGATATTTAACCCTAAAAAAGATCTACTATTTGCCTCTGTTAGGGGAAAAGGGAAAGCTTGTTTTGGCACAATGTAAAATGAAAAACTTGTTTTGAATATACGCGTATGTGATGAGGTCTAGCATGAAAAGGACTCTTTATAAATGGGTGGTATTAGAGCAAGCGATTGGCATAGGTAAGAATCATGAGCTACCGCAGCGCTTCCTATCTGCGGTTGCTCTCGTTCGCCATCATCATCATGGCCTTCTTGATGCTCATATTTTCCGGAAGCGCCGACGCCAGAAAGATGGCGAGGGATCAGGATGGCAGGGGACAATACATCAGCTACAGGTCTCTTTGTAGAGGTTCAATATCCGGGCGTAGTAGTTCGTATTGCCGTCAAAATCCTCATACGGTATGTTGCAGTTACCATCGCGGGTATCCACCCCCTGAGAAGAGCGCACCACTTCCATGAAATTAACGCCAGTCCTTTATCAAATAAATGCTTAATTTCCTCCATGTAAGTACTTATATATTCCAATAATGGGTTCTCTTTCAACTTAAGATGTGATCTCAACCTGGACTCAACAATTTTCGAGTCGCTGTGCTGATTCCGATGTAAACGCTTTCTCTTATGATTAATACATGCAAATAATAAGCGCTAGTACGGTTACCCCTTCAAGAAAGGAGCCCCCAGTATCTGCAGATTGATCGCCGACAGTTGCCATGCGCAAGAACAAAAGGAAGTTTGTGGTTTAAATAAAAAAAAAAGGTTGCCGATATTTATAAATAAAGAGAACGGTTACTAACTCACTGACTCTTAGACGGTTGTTTCCCTATTCATCCGGTAAAGCATGTATAAGTTTGTAACATTAACTGTGCAGATACGTGGTCGTGTATATGACTACAGTAATTGTGCATTCAGTGCAGTAATGAAATTTCTGATGCTAAACTGACCTATGAGAACATGTATTGCGACGAAGTACTGCACTGACTAGTCAGCAAATTTGTTTCTGATTACTGCCGGTTCTAAGAACGGTACTTATCGTCACTAAAGTGTTAAGAAACACAGACGGTATGAGTGATGCCTTTCTACAGTCACTCCTCGAATCGCTGACTATAAAAAAGCGTCAGAGCCTAAAAAACTTCTCCTAATGAAATGCTCCGCTGTTGATTTGAGTGATTCCCATTTGCTTTCCGCAGAACCCTCAATTTTCCATTCCTTTATCAATAGGCGAATATAGACGTTTGTGGTCTTTGCCCACCCATTCAAACACCGACAATCAGATATTCCTTATCAGGATTGACTTGACAGTACACTGTGTTGATGATAAGAAGATAGATAAGTATGTGGTTTTGCCCGTTCGTTTGACAGTCAGTGTTCTACCAAACTGTTCAATTAATACTTTTGCTACTAAACGACCCCCTTAGGTTGAGTGATTTTTGACATGTTGGCAGTTTTTCCATTTTGTCGTTAGATTTTTCCTTAAAAAAAAAAAATCTTTCTAATTGGTATGTTTTTCCATAATAATCATTGGCTTATGAGCATATTTTCAAGAGTATTTCTGCCTGCTGACACCTTCCAAATCCATCCTTTCGTTTTTGACAATTAAAATGGTTCATCCTTAACTGGTTAAAAGCATAATTCAACTAATCTTGGTTAATTGTTAACACATAACAGTTGTAAATAAAAGCATCAGTGACACCTTTTACATTTTGTCTGCCTTCTCTCTCTTCTGATCAACATCTTGCTGTCCTAAATTTTCTGTCCAACTCTTCAACTCGTCCATTTTTAATCAAGGGTCTGTCCCTCCACGATATCAGTGCACAATACCCAAAAAAAAGTCGACTGCTATTGGCTATTGCATCACTACAAAATGTCATCCGATTTGAGAGAAGGTTCACTCGTTTCTCCAGGCCAAACCGCCAAAGTTGAAGGTGACAATAATTGTGAAAAATATGACAGCCAACTAGCCAAGGGAAAACTCCTATCACAATTGCAAAGACAAGATGTTGAAAGGCGGCTATCATATTAATTTGGCCGACAAAAACTGGACGTTCTCTCTCTCTCTCTCTCTCTTTCAACTCTCTCTTGTACGGCCCAAAGTCGATTGACTTGCAGACTTGCAGTCAAGGAAGCAGAATGCTTGGCGTTTTCGTTATCACTGCACCGAAAAGCAAGTTTGCGGTCCGGTCTCCCCATACCATCTATTCTATTAATTAGAACCACAACTAATCAAGCATTTATCTATTATCAATAAAAGTTTATATCATATCGAAATTTGAATCCAAGTTCTCAATTCAAATTCAATTTGAAACCCATTTTTAGTTTCACAGCCAAATTCAAGTCCAATTTTTAAACCGAAGCTGAACCACATACGGATATGTCAAGAATAGATTTGAAAATGGATGTGTATTAGATGCAGAATGCTTAGAACAATATTAGAATCTGGATCTGATCTGATGTCATTTTTTTTTAAAATTTTGAATTTAATCCAATTATTAGATATTAAATTATTTTTCATATCTGACAATTTTAAAGCATTTCGGCTGGATATCAACCTGATTACATCTATTGACTTTTCTATTAGCAGTGCACTGTTGATGAAACGCTGATAAAGAAGTGTGGTATTTAACATCCATTTGATTTTTTACTCTTTTCCTTCTTACCTACCATTAGATTTTTCCTGATAAACAATCTTTCCTATTAAGATTTCCATAGTATCCATTCGTTGATGTCAATTCATCCTTCCATAACATTAAAACAGTTTCGTCCTTCTTAATTTGAAACCTTTCATCTAATTTAGGTTAGCTGTTAACCAATACATATTATTTGTAAATAGAAACATCAGTAATGCATTTGTTATATTCGACTCACACACACGCAGATCGTTCAACAAGAGAAATATCATCTAGGATGGTGGGTGGTTCAAAAGAAGTACAAAATTTGAGGCTGACATTCATTTGTTCCTCAAGGTCTTGCGGAAGGTGACAATAATTGTGCAAAGCTACAAGATGTTGAAAGGCTGCTAGGATAAAAAGCGCCTCTTTCATGGGTTATTTAATTAGAAACAAAATTTAAGAGTTGAAGGTATATTAAGTTTTGGTAAGAAGATTTTCAAAATATTAAAAAAATGGAAGAACAAAATATTTAAGAAAATAAAAGAACGTGACAATTGTGAACAAGATTAAAAATCACAATATATAGTTTTAATTAATACCGTGCAAATCTATAAATAACCTTACCATCTGCATTGGTATTAATTAATATAAAAGGAAATCATTATTTTGAAATAGTGTAAAAAGAAAACAGTATTTTGAAAATGCGTCTAGATGATCAGGTCTAGTATGAAAAGAACTCCATATAAAAAGGGTATGGTGGTGTTGAGCAAGGAATTGGCACCAAGCAGTGGTGGAAATTAAGATGGATCTGAGGAAGGGCAGCCCCGCCAGCTTGCGACGGCTCTCTTCCCCCGTCGTCGTTCTGGCCTTCTTGTTGTTCATATTTTCCGGAAGCTCTCACGCCAGAAAGATGGCGAGGGATGTGCAGGGAGGTCGGCCCGTTAGCTACCGGAGTCTTCGGAGGTCACCTCCTTATGTTTATGGTCCGTATTGCAGTCCAAGTAACCCATATATGTGCCGACGTTGCCATTATGGAGCCGGTTGTTTGCGGGGGCCCCCTGGGCCGAGCGCCTCACTTCCATGAAGCGCCGCTCTTTAGCAAATAAATGCTTAATTTCCTCCATGTAAGTACTTATGCCATTACTTTGGGATTCGAGATCAGTACCATTTTCGAGTCGCCTTGTTGCTTCTGTCTTTAACACTTGCCCTTACGGATTACATGCAGATAATAAGCACTAGTACGTACCTGTAACAGGAGGAAAGAAGTTGAAAGCCATTGCCGATAACAGCGAGCGTCAGTCTTAGACCCTTGTTTCCAGCTTCAGGCATGCGATGCGAGCTGGTAAATCTTGTTCGGACGGCAGGTTTATATAATAAATCTGGAGATATAACTGTAAGAGAGGTGGCATTGTGATCATTTACATGACTGTAAGTGTGTTGCCGCTCTCTTCTACGAGCATGGAATATTGCCTAAATAAAAGCTTTCCTTCAAGATGGTATTACAATTAAAGCTCACTGTTATAGCGCATATATAAAGCAAACCTTGTGCGATTATGCTTACAGTGACGTTTGGGGTGGGTTTTTTTCTTTTTTCTTTTTTAAAATTTTTGTATTACTTTGGCGAGCTTGGACGGTCCAGCTTTACATCAATTAAAACAAGAAAAAACTGTCACTAAAACCGTAGGGTTGAATAACACAGTCTTCTTTTCTTTATGTCATAAAATAAGAGTGCCTCTTTCAATGAAAACCATTGATGTCGATCCTTGGAGACTCCTTCAATCTAGCACTTACACTAACAATGACGTATGTGGTCTTGCCCATTCAACCATTTACAACCAGCGATGGATCAGACATTCCTTTGTATAATCCTCATTAATACCACAAATTTGTTCTCAGTTAACTTGTCAGTTTTGAAAAACATAAAACAATAATGGGAAAGTGCTCAAAAGGATTAACGTGGAGGCCATCAGCCTTGAAATCCATAAAACACGTCCCTTCATATTTATACAGGTTTTCTACAACGATTTTCAAAGATTGCTCCTAAATAATAGGAGTTGTTACAATAGATATTTATCCTTCTTTGTTTATTTGATAACTATGACTACCTTTTCTTTTGAAAACTACCGCAATCTTCATCGGCAGCGATATCTCTGTCTTGATCTTAATAAAGAAGTGAGTGGTCTTGCTAGATTATCACATTAGCGTCCCTATTTTTGCTCTTTTCCATTTTATCATTAGATATTTCCATTTTTTCGGAGGTGGTAGTAGGGGTGGGCATCGGGCCAGGCCGGGCCGGGTACCGGGCCTGGCCACCAAAAACCAGGCCCGGCCCGGCCCATTTGGCGTTGGTGCCGCCGTGCAAAGACAGAGATGAGAACTGGGAAGGGAGAGGGAGAGCGGAGAGGGAGAAGGCTGGCCGGCGGCGCTTCTGCAATCCATCGGACCATCGCCCTCCATTGCACACCGTCATCGACTCCCGGCGACAGTCCACCTGTGCCTTTTTCTCGTCGCCC